>VZTV01003148.1:3138-27013 GCA_013400875.1 Anhinga rufa
CTAGAGATGGGTTTAGGGCTTCTTGTTCTCTCTGTCATCAAGTCCATTCCTACGTTCTTATTCCTAATTAATTGCCTGGAACTCTGCCACTCATAAAAAGTTTCAGACTTTAAAGGCATGCAGTAATTTATACTAAATCCAAAAGAAGTATACCTCAAAGAAATATTCATAAAACATTGTTTCTGCCTGAGGTATGTCTGAAGATTTAAGATAAGGCATTTAGTAACAGGTAAAAAGTATAACCCTCAGGAGCAATCTGATAAAAAGCTCAGGTCAAGAAAAAACATGTTTCATTTGGTTACGCTTCCTGGCAATACACTCATTGCACTCCTAAGCAGCAGAAGCACCAGCATGGTTGTGGTATTCCATACGGCCATAGACTCTCAGCACAATCGACATGCACTAAGCAGAATTAATTGGCAATTAATCAGCAACATCATTACTTCCTTGTGGAAACAATATAATAATAAGGTAATAGGTAATCAAATACATTTCAGATCTAAAGCCAAAATGGGTAGCATATAAAGAGTTTATATTTATTCAAGAGGAACAAATAATTTGAATAGTATAAATAATAAAGTCAACAAAGGTACTCCCTTTTGTTCATGAAATCACCATTCACGCACAGTGATGTCTATCTAGTTCTTTGAGATGGCAATGGAAGAGGTTCTAAGTCTATTGTACAACTGCAAAATGTTTCCTTCGATAGTGTAGCTTAATAGCATTATACTTTTCTTCCTCCTGCTTGGGGGTGAACGCACAGCTTTGCCCAATGACAGAGCGCATGAGAATTTACAAGTGTGTCCGTTTCGTGTTTAACACATACTGGGGTATACTGTTAGGAAACATGTTTTCTGAGAAGGAAATGCTGACTTCTGTGAAGGACTACCAAAAGGGAACACACATGAGAAAGACCTTAGGCATTCAGATACTGAGCTTCTGCAGGAGTCACCAACCTGGATACTCTGGCACCTAAAGTTCACTGAAGGGAAAGCATGAGATAAAATAAGCACAAGGCTCATGATTTTGAAATGACCCAGCCTCCTGAGTCAGCAGAACAAATCTCAGGAACTATTGCTCATAACCCTCTAAAAATTTATATTTACAGGATTAACATATAAACATGAGATGGCTTACAAAATAAGTGCACTTAGGTAATGTCTACATTAACACTATGATTTCCACATTTTCTCAACCCAAGCCAGGTCCTGGTACCCCTGCGTATGGCTCCAACACCCCTCAACAGCACCCATGAAGCCACACAACAAGGGCCATTTTCAGATGACATGGTTCTTTTGAAGTCACTTGAGAATAACGTATTAAAATTATACTGTATTAATTCTCTAGAAACCAAAACTGTAATTGGCACTTCATAAAACAGAAAGACACAGTTCCAGTCCAAGCAACTTAAGAGAGAGTAACGGAAAGGTCACTGAAATGAGGGGATGGAGAAAGGAGACTGAAGGGCTTTAGTTTGCAATTTATAATAATTTGCTTAGATACTTAGGTTTTATCAGGTTAGGGTGTTTTGGGCTTGGGGTTTTTTTGTGTGTATTTTAGTTAGATTCAAGATGTAAATTATTTTTATACCAGGTAACACTTCACTTCAGTCTTGGTGCAAACAGAAATTATTCACCATCTACCTCATCCCAGTTGTCATCTGTGTGGATTCTGATGCCATGTATGCTATGTGTGGGCATGGTGGAGTGGTATTGTCTGTCTATTTTTCAACTGTTATTAATGTTCTTTCTTTCTATTTTACCCCTGAGATTCAATGAACCTATGCTCTGGACATAGCTGTGACTACTGTGCATTGCAAGTGGAAGCAGAGATGGAGAGAGTATCAGAGCATTATTCTCTGAAAACTAACACCAGGAGCTAATGTTGGGGCTGCAGAGTGAGAGGTCGGTACTGAAGAGAAGCACTTTAAACAGTTAGATGGGAAATAAAATTTCTTCTCCATATAAGTGACATTGGAGCAATTAAATGTGGCCCTACAGAAAATTTACTTGAGATGCTGCTACTGCATGACTTGTCTGAATTAGAAAGTTGATCTTAAGAAGCCATGCCAAGATGCTAGTAGGACCAAGGTAGATCTGTTCTGTGATCCATCCAGACACTCACCTCACACTGTGCAAGCCCCATCAAGTTAAATTTTACTACCTATGAACCTGCTGTCCTGGTGTTTGCACAGAAGATGCTTTGTATTGCTCATCTAAGGCCCAGTTCTACTCTGAAATACTTTATTGCCTGCTATGGCAAGAAGTGTTAATCGGTTGGCTGCAGACAGTTCCTAAACCAAATTTTCTCATCTTTTCAGAGCACTACCTAATCACAGCCTTACTCAAACCATACACAAAGCTAAGGTTGAGGAAGAAGAAACAAAGACATGGCACAAGACAAAATGGGGTTAATCAATAGCAATCCCCTCCTGAATATCACCCCACAAATCATCTCAGAATTGGGAGGTAAAACTCAGAGCTTCACAAAAATTGTACCCTCCCCCTTCTCCATGCTCACCGTTGGTCATATTTTAAGTTAAGGCTGCTGACATCTAACACTTGTATGTAACTAGAAATTACATAACTTCTGACTTTCATTTAACCAGAAAATCACATAAAATATGTATTTTCCAACCATGTGCTGGCGTAGTCAATACATTGCCATACTGGATGGATGATGTTTTAATTAAAAAAAGAAAAATCAAAGAAACTGGATTAAATTAACTAGCTGTTCAAGTTTGCTAATTACAGAAATAAAGTAGATTATTTTTGCATAGCAAGTATGGAATAAATAATGCAGCAATAGCTGCATAGTTTAAGTATTCTTATTTTTAAGATATACAAGTGAAATGAAAGAAGACTACCACAAAATAAGAATAAGTTTCACTAAGAAATATAAAGTTTGGTGTGACAGTAGAATCTGTGGTCATATGAAGTTTCATCTTTATTCACAGAATGAAATAATATATGAAATAACTTTACATATGAAATAATTTAGCAGAATATGAGAGAACACAGTATTTCTGTTATTCCCTGAGACAGTTGCTTGGGAAACTTTTAATTTCCAGCCAGTTCAGTTATATGATTCTTTAATACTGCAGAGCCTAATGGGCCAATTCAGTCTTACACTGAAAAGACAGCCCTCCAGATCAAAGGGCAGATAGCTTGCAAGCTCTGCAGTGTAAGACGATCGTTTGGTTGCCAATCTAATTTACCAAGGCTGAAATTGCTTTGTAGGGGAACATACAGGAAAATACAGAACATTTGTTTATGTCAGGCTGCATGATGCAATTTGCTAGAGTTATCACATTTAGCAAAACGTAAAAAGTTCAAGCCAGAGAACAACAAGCAGTTACTGTCTGGTATCACTCAAGTTAAAAATCAGTGCCCTCATTTAGGTACTGAAGGCTACAAGCTGCCCTTCTGGCTTTCAATCAATCAGTCTCTTAAACTGGAGTCCCTTTGTATTTTCACACTGGGGTCTTTGGTATTACTAAAGCATTCCACTGTCAAAAAGCAGAGTTACCCTTGGCAACAAGTTTTTTTGGAGTTTTTACTTCCTTATCAGAGATTGCTCTGAAACTGAACATGAAGATTAACTAGCAGCTGCTGGTGTGTTCTAATACAGGCCTTTCTTTAATTGAAAAGAGGCTCCCTTTTCTAAGGAGATCAACAATGGAAAACTTTGGTGCTTATATAAAAATATGCCCAATATTCTCAGTTAATGCTAAATAATTAATTTTTTTCTGGTGATATGCTTGGCCCGTTTTCACTAGTCACATCCTAAGTTCAGTGCCAAAAAACTACATAGGGTTATGGTTGAGAAAAATCCATTTTCCTAAAGGCAAATTTAAAATAAAAGGTTTATTGTACAGTTTTTGCTCCTATCATAATCTCTTCTGTCCCCTGACCATTTTGGTGGGACACGTGCCCCCTGATTCACTCAGCTGAGAGCTACATATGTAATACAGACTGGCTATCTGGGTTCTCTCTTCGGTCAATGGAGAGAGAGACTGAACCATACAGGGGATGCTTGAGCTCATGTATTTCAGAAGCACCCCTATGATGATACAAATGGCTATTTTTGCCACTGTACGGTCATTTAAGCAGCTGGCTCAGACCTGTAGATAAGTCAAGTTAGATGAGAGGAAGCCCATCTTTGTGGTTGGAAATTTACTGTCTTTAATATGTTGCCTAAGTTTAATTTAGTATGCATGAGGTGTTCTTAAGAGATACTGAATTTTGACCATATAGTCTAATCCCCAGCATGGAACTTCTTCCCCATTTCAGCAGCGCTAAACCTGCTCACTCCATTCTCATAAGCATGTTCAAATAATGCACACAAAAGGAGTTCTTTATACAGGCATCCAAACATTTAAGAGCTTACAAATTGCAACCTACTACCCTCCTTTCCAACACCAAATGCCCTCCAAAACTGGGCATCCCATTTAAAAAGTTCTCTTACAGAATCTGAAGTATTTTATGCTCTTGAGCACAGCCACACTGCAGACTTTCTGACAGTATTTCTCTGACTATACTAGTTTCAAGAAAACCCAGAAAGTTTGAAACTATAGGATAATGAGTAATTCTTAGAGAAAAGACATGCTGATACAGCTAAGTGACCCTACTACCCAGCTGTATTTACATGATGTATTTACATTTACATGTATTTTACATTGAATTTCACTCTTAAGAGTAGGAAAAACAGTTAATGTCCAACATGGTTTTGTCTATGGGGTTACTATTACTGAAGCCCGGGGAACTACTTTCCCTGGGGAAAACAGTACATTTCAAAGAAATGAAGAAAATAAAGAGGGAAAATTTATAGAGTGTTGAAACTAGCATGGACATGCTATACACTGAAGCTGAAAAGCTTCACGCAAATTGATTATGGCACGTCTGGTATGTAGGATATACATACCATTCCCTCACCAGTATATACTGTAAATTTTCAGAAGTTTACACACAGCAGTAAGCAATTTGTCAGGTGTAGTGGGAGACCACAGGTATAGAGAATTCACAGAAAATCTAGAGACAGTAGAGGAAATACTGTATCTCAAGGTTTTTTAATTGCAGTAGAAAAAACAGTGGAGCACATGGGACACCTACAGTTAATACAAAGCCAAAGTAATGAATCTTTAGCAGATGCAGTTACATTCATAAGCAACACAATTAAATTAAACAAATTGAATTCATGGAGTATTGAAACCTAAGCTAAAGACAGTAATAAAAAAAAGCTGTATCTGTAGAACCACAAGTAGAAAGAGCAGTAAAAACAAGCTTTGCACGTAGAGCAAAAGCTGTATACCGAAATACTGGGAAGTATTTCTCATGAATGTGAAACAAATTTTCACTTTCACGCGACTGGTAAACATCTGCATGATGCCAGCTCATGGTAAGAAAAATATAAATTCAGCAAATAGGCAGAAAAAAAAACAGTCATAAACAAACAGTCTTACAAAGTAGAGAGGGATGTGTCAGCACACATACATATCCACACACATTGAAAATCATGAAAATCAGGCATCTTGATGATACGAAAATTAAAGAATCTCAGAAGCTCCAGTGTGCTGTCACTGAATAACTGGGTTTTTTAAAACCGTAAGAGCAATAAGAAAGAGACTTTTAAAATGGGTGATTTACAAGAGGGAGGGTGCTGCAGAGACTCCCCTTTTCAGTACGTGCTCCTCCGGGCAAGCACCTCTCGCTCTGCAAGCCCCAGCTCCCAGCCCTGGCGCAGCACTGACTCTGCCTGCAAGGGCTCTCCACACCCAAGGAGCTGCCCTCAGCTTGGCTTCAGCAGGGAGACAGAAACCTTTTCTTGCAGAGGTCGGTGCATGGACATGCCTGCGTGTCTGCTCTACCAGTGGGTCCCTCCCTCTCTCCCTCTGAGAGGTCCTGCCCGAGGGGAGGTCCTTCGCCAGGTGCAGTCGGTGAAACTAGAGAACTTTCTTTATGTGTGCAATTAAGAGGCACATTCAGGACCAGACAGAATAACGAAATTTATAGAGAAGTGCAAAAAAACTAGCAAGAAATAACCTTAAACCCATCTCCAGAAAGTCTGGGCTAATAACTGGAATGCTTTTTTTCTAAGAAAGCTACTTCTGAGAAAGCTCCTGGCTAACTTCCGTATGTGAGAAAAGTAAAAATCCCTGTAGGGTAGTAAGCCTGAGGCACATACCACAGCCTGAAGCTCAAAGCAGCAAAACAGGCCAATGCACATGTAGCTGGCAAAAGGATTTTGCAGCCAGGTGGTGATGTGCACTCTCCCACACAAGGAGCAGGCACGGTCCACCGCTCCAGGACCACTGCAGAGCCATCCTGCAAAAAGCTGACTTGAAAGAAAGATGGTTGCCTGCAATTACCTCCAAGCAATCTCTTTCATCTGTTCTGCATATTGTTATTTTCAAAATTGACCTATTAACCCTGATAATTGGTTCTGCTAACAAAAAACACATGGGAGAGAAAACCCGTAGAAGTTTAACAAATTTTCAAGAAGCTACCACTCAGCCAGGTAGGCAGCTTGAAGCTGAGGACTGATGTATTCTGTCAGAGTCACAAAACCAGCTTGGTGCCTGGTGTTGGCTGTAATCTGGGTAACTCTTACCACTATTATGCCCAGCTATTGAGAAATCATCTTACTTTGTTTTATTTCCTAGCAGGCATAATGTTATTATGAGTTATTTCTCTGGGAGTTCCTGGAGGCATTGGAGGAGATCTCGTAGCAGAAGGCATTGTAGAGACATGTAGGAAGACACTATCTCTTCCCTAGGGAAGAAGTTGCAAGAGATATGAAACAAAGAAAGATTAAACAGAGAAGTCCCAAGCCTGGCTGGGTGCCCCGTTATCACAGTGAAGCTCCATTCTCCATTTGTAAATGCAGCATAAGGAGAAATTACTTATCCATGTCCTTATTCTACCTATGAGATGAATGCAAGATTACAGTCTTATCTCTTGCACACTTTACATGTCATGTAGTGCAGCTTGATCAAGAATGTTCGATGAAAATATGCTGTTTCTCATTACCTGAGGTTCTTGGAAAGTAGCATGAATATTATGTAAAGAGAAAGAAAAGATATAAGATCTTACATAATTTACCTTCAACTGATTTTGAGATCTCTTACGGTAGTTATTTCTTTACGTTGTGAGGAACCCAGACCTTCCAATCATTACCCAAACAAGTCCTTTGATTCACTTCAAATCAACAGCTTGCTTGTGCAAGCAATCAAGTGGAAGATGGTGCCTGAGCTACCCGGAAGACAAAGGCAGTATATTGGGACATCTGCAAAACAGCTCCTCATCATCCAGGGAGTCATTCAGTTTGTGGGACGCTTTTACCATGAGAAAAAAAAAAACAACACTAAGAGGAAAAGGATGGGGTCCTGGCATCCAGACTATCCAGCGTCAGAAACATTTTATTTGCACAAGCACCAGTCTGGTCCCATCAACCGATAGCCCATTTCCACCTGGAGGACTTCTGCTGTGCTCCTGGCACACAACCTCCTGTTGAGTTTCACGCAAAGGAATTCAGTTCATGAGCTCCACGATTGCTCCATGGCAGTAACGACGCCTAACTAAGCAAGAATAACTTGAAGATTCACTTCAAAAGCATGCTTCCCATCCAAACTAATACACTACTGTAGATGCACCCTAAGACCACTTACCCAGCTGTTGCACCACTAGACTGTATTTACAAAATATATTTGCAAGTGCTTTGAATATGTTCTGCCTGACAGCATAGAGGTACTCTTTTTTTAAAATAATGCATGGTCAATGGAAGTTAAAAAGTCCTTTTTAATTCAGAATCTGGATTCAGAATCTGGCATTTGTTAACCAGAGATGATTAAATAAATGTCTTGGCCTCTACCTTTAATGAAGGTCTAATTTTTTCTCAGATGGTTTTCTTCATTAAAATATTGTGCTTTCCTGATGAAACTGATATTTTAAAAAATACATTATTATAAAATGCTCAGAGCAATTTTCAGGAAGAAAGGAATGACAGAGAACTCCTGAATAGTATAAAAAAAATTCTTATTGTGGCTGTTGCACCTACTTGAGACTCCAGATCACTAGCAGATTTACACATACGCACAGCTAAGCACACACTTCAACAGTGTTGGTGACACACATTGTCCAACAAGGGCTGAACTGCACTTCAGTGCTCCACAAAATCATACAGGAGGATAGACAGGCCAAAGTGAGCTCACACGTACACTACTTAAGTAGACTGAATTATACCTGAGATGAATTTGTACCATTTTCTAAACTTTTTTTTTTCAGTCTGTAAAAATGAGGTGTGGGGGTTTGTATGAAAATGGTGCTACAGAAGGAATCCAGAATCAACATCTACATAAGTATTTAACTAACACAGACAGTTTGATCAGGCCAGATAATTCATCTGTCCTCCCCTGGGTGAAATTCAATCTTTGTTTGCATAGCTAATATCCTCCTGAGTAGCCATAAGCCACATCCTTTGTGTATCAGTAGGCTTTAGGAAATGTTTAATTAGTTTGCAAGAGTGCATAGATACAATCCCACAACAACCCTCTGTGTGGCATCTACAAAAGTCATGTATATGAAAATATTAGTTGTGCCCCTGAAAGAAATGCTAAGGAAGTGTTCCTACATAGTTCTTCTCCCTTTCTTTAATCATTTTTTTCTCTCTAAACATTTTTTACACAGCAAGATGAAATTTGTTTGCTTTTCTGAAGGTGGAAAACTGTTGAGGATTCTACTCTAATTTTTTAACTTTATAAAAAACCAAATAAATTGCTGATTTCAAAATATTATTTCTAAATGTATAATATTATTTATACATAATTGTAAAAATAAAGAATATAAAACTATTCTGAAAAATTAGCCGATGTATTTCTGAGCTAAAATCATGGTTTGGCTTCAACCAACCACAATGTTCTTTTAAAAATTAGCAACCGTATGTGCAGTCAGGCAAAACGTTAAAAAAATTAGTTCAGAATACATAAATAATAAATAGTTCTAGAGAACTTTTTAGCAGAACAGCCGTATCTACAACTTCCACCCAACTTAACATAGAAAGCATGATTCTGATACTACCATTTTGAAGCTCTCTCACTTGAAAGCAAAAAGCTAGGAATCCTGACATATATGCTGTATTACAAGCAAATTCTGCTTTTCATATAGATCTGTGAAAGTAGCTGTCACAAATTTCAAATGTTATTAAGGAACAAGTAGCTGAAAGCAGAAATTTGGACTTTGCAATTCTTCCTTCTGATAAAGTGCAGAAACCCACAGTATTTCAGAATAACTATAGGTATTTCTCAGACATACACTGGAGATCACATTAAGATCTCTGAGTTAATTTAAAATTACATTCTTACTGAATGCACTGGAGAAATATGACTGACAATAATCCAAAAGATGGAATAAAATTGTATACTTAAAATCGTTGATGGGTTCAAAGAAAGATAAAAATTAGGGCCAGAGCTATCATCTCATTGTGCTCTCTTAAGAAGTCTTGAACAATAATAAGAAATTGCTCTTTTAGCAGTCTTCAGTATAGTGCTTCTGGGAAGGAATGTGAGAACCATCTTTCCCCCAGCACTCTTAAGCTTTCAGTTCCAAACTAAAAGAAAAGTTAGAAAATGTGCTAGAGGAAAACATGTTTATGCATGTGGGTTTTGAAATCACCTTGGATCTTGCTGAACCTTGTGTATGTTTACACACTTTCATTAATTTTTAAATAAACTACAACATCCATCTCTTTTTTCATAATTTTTAGCTTTTACATAGCTGAAGATAATGAAGTCTGTGCTCACATGATGTAATGTAGCAAAACTCCACTGTGGTCATCTCGAGAGAGGTGACTGGAATCAAATAAGAACCTGGCCATTTATTTGAACAAACTTCACCATTTAATTATTTTTTTAATCTAAAGTTACTCTCCATTAAAATAAATTCATGACATGCCTATATAAAAGTAGAAGCCTAATGGAATGTGCTTTTGGAAAATTTTACTTATTCTTTGCCAAAAATGTTTATGAACAGAAATAATTTTCAACCTAATTTTCTTAAGGGAGAGAGGACATAGGAGAAGAGAAAGAAAGGGGCTCTGTCACTGCGCGTGCCGGTTGTCAGGGCACACTAGAATCAGATCCCGGGCACACACACGCGCACACACTTTACCCATGTTTGTGAAGACACACAAGAGGTCTTGTTTTCACTCCAGTAAGTACTGAAACAAATTTTGAAAGTGCAATAATGAAGAGTAATCATTATCTGAGCTCCTCTAAACTTGCTCAGTCAGAATCACTCACCTTTGTCACGTGGTGCTTTTCATGTTGTACAGGAATCTTAAACATTTGGCACCAATATGTTGTATCCTTGTCTGGTACAGGCACCTGTCTTAATAAAAAGGGCAAGAAAAACAATATTATAAAAGTCATCTTACTCCGCTGCATAAGCCAAAAGCTCTGGCTGCCACCTTATCCCCATGTCTATACAAACCCAAAACCCAGAGTAACTTACGTCTTTGTTTGTCAAGTCAAAGTATGGCAAAGAGGCAGATAAGACTTCTTCTTTCTCAGGATTCAGTAGACGTAGACTCTTTGTACCACGATTAGACCCATGGTAATTTTGACCTGCTTCTCCCATGTCTTTGTGGTGATAGGCCCATATTACCCGCACTGTGCTCTCCTGAAAAAAAAAAAACAAAACCAACCAAACCAAAAAGTCCATAAGGAATAGGAACAATATCTTCCTTGCATAGTTCACATAATTCCTATGATAGGTATGATGTAGGTGTCGCTGTATTTGAACAATGACAATGTATACCAGAGCAGCAGTCACTCAGTGACACAATTTTGCCTTTAAAATGAATAATGTTTTATACTCATAGAGTTCATTGGAGATATGCAGAAGTTGATTCTCTCTCTGACAGATTACTTCATTAATGTCGCGAATTTAAATCATATCTGCAAATAGCAGAACAGACTCATAAAGAGGTAACGAACAAAATGCATGAAAGAAAAAAAGTTTTTCTAGAGAGGTCACTTATTTGGCCAGCAATCAGAAGGTTTCCCCCAAAAACATTTTCCAGGCTCCGCTCTGTAAAGATGTTAATACCTTCTGTGAATTGCTGTCCTTACATGCTAGGGAAGATAGACACTCAATTACAGAACAGATTTACACTTTAAAAATCAATCTACAGCCACAGCACAGATCAATTCTCTGTAAAACAATTCTCAGATTGCAATAATCACCCTTGAGACAAAGCACTCTAATAAATCCTGAAGTGTCCCAGAATGTTAAATTATACTGAGAATTTGGAGCAGGTGTGGAAACCATAGATCTATTGACTGCCTGGAAATCTGGCAGTTTATACAGCTGTGGTTTGCTTCCTGCTTGTCATGTTGTTATTATTGCGTATATCGTGAAAACATAGATAATGAAAATAGCGTTGAACTACTATAGCAATGCTTACAAAATTAGTAGTAAACAAGCCAAAGCATAGAAAATCCTGCAAATTTCTCTAGCCTATCTGTCATTTCCAATACAGAAGTCATGAATTTCATAATATTTAAAATTATGCTCAGGAAACAGTACAGCAGTCCCTAGGGCAACAGAAGAATTTACCATGAGAAGTATTTTACCATGGAAAGAGTTCTATCATAAAACTCTTCTACTTCTTAAATTTTAATAAAGAAATAAAACAAATATATACTTCAAATATATCTGCTCCAAACTTTTTTTAAAATCTGTCTTTAAGATCAATTACAAGTTAGTGTGAGACCTAAAAAGTGTTTCTGAACTCTGGAATGATTGCAGCTGTGGAATATGGCACTTGATGGCCCAGAGGTACCTGTTTCAATCCTGTGTTCACTTTGTGTGTTAGAAATTAGAGAACATAATGCATTGAAGTAGAAGGACAAAGAAAGCTGAAATTAAAATATAAGAGCTTAATAAAAATAGCACAAGTATTTTACATGGTTTATTTAAGTTGACCAAACAGATGTTTTGGAAAGCTAATTTCTCTAATTCTGTCCTTTTACTAAGATGAGATTTTAATAACCAGCTTCATAACCACGTATACATTTGGCCTGTATTAATTACTGCATCTCTACATATAGGCAGAGCCTCTTACCGTTATGCTTTTGTCATTTGTATCACAAGTGTGCAGTTCTCTGCTAAATTCCAATATTGTATGTGTGCTGTTTTCCATGGCATATTCCAGATGGTAATCCTGTTGAGGGTCCTTTTTAAGTACTCTGTTTTCATCTGTAAAATAATCCTGTCAAAAATAAAAGGTGGGTCATTATTAAAATCTAATATTAAATTAAAAATAAAACTTTATGTCCAATACTGAAGCCTCTTAAAACACATCTTTATGTAAAATGTTGAAGTATCATAGTTTTGTATCAAATGATAAATTTAAGGTGGCACTGAACATTTTTTTTAATTTAAAATCTTCAGGAAAGCAAGCCTCCTTGGTAAGAAGCTTAAAGAATGTCTTGAGCAACTTCAGCAACATGCTGCCTGTACATAACTGCAGAAATAAAGGCTGTACCCAACAACCAAGAAGCCTAATTTATTGTGACTGGGGTGTCAGGAACTTTGGGGGAAATTACAGAGAGAACGAATTTCACTTAATATTCATATCAACATGACTTTTTCTTTCTTTTTTCTTCCCCACAAAAAGCAAACCTCTTGAATGAACATCTACTAGAACCAGAAACCCTACGGCTTAACTAGCAGGGAAAATGCTCAGTTCATACAGAAGGTGCTGGGTTGGGGTTGAGTTGGGGCTCTGAGGGCGGGGTGGGTAGCTTGTAAAACAGACGCTCCCCGTCTGAGAGGCACGGTACAATAGAGGAGTGGCTGCAGCAATGCCGGGTCATTAACCTCCTCACCCCAAATTCCTGCGCCCGGCGCAGCTGGGACCCAGCCCTCCCTCCCCTCCCACCCCAGCCAGCTGGAAAGGGCTCCCCACCACCTCAGATGCACCTCCTCCGGTCGCCCTCCTTTGAGGTTCAGGCTGTTTCTGCCCAGTTTGGGACGGGGAGGGGGGCTTTTAACTAATAGATATATTTTCTCATGCCGAACAGGCTACAGGCAGACACCATTAATCATGCAGCATCCTTGCAGAATAATGCAGGGCCAGCTGTTCCTGGAAGGCATTTACTTCTGTAGCTGTTTGGACCTCCATTCACTTTTGGAGAGATTTCTAGCTTTCCCCTTTTGTTAAAGTGGAGGTAACCAAGATGAAAAATTGTAAAATGTTATGTCCAAGTATTTTGATACCAGTAACTGATACCTTATTAATTCACTAAAGGATCATTTAGGAGCTGTAATCTTCAGTTTAAGCCCACCCTAGAAATCTGTGTGTGTGCAAGAGACGACATGCACGCCAGTCAAGAGTTCACAAGCTGGTCTGCCTTTATAGATGTACAAATAACTGCATACTCAAACATTTCATTAAGGTAAATTAATTTTAATGAAAATTTGTATAAAATTGTCTCAGTCAAGATGCAGTCTTAAGGAACAAAAAGGTAAAAGCTAACCCTTTTTTATCAGCATGAAAATACTTAGATTTAATTCTGTCCTACCAAAACTACTGAAACAGTTTGGATTTTTTCAGTTCTGGAACAAATCTAAATTTCAAAGGTTTTGAAAGGTACTGAAAAGAGTCCTTTTCCTGTCAGCGTTTCTCATGACTACAAATGAATGAGTACATATATGAAAGAATACACACATGGAAAAATATTCACCAAAAAGAGCAAAAGTCCTGAAGCTGTATGCCGAAAGAAAGGGAACTAATGAGATATGTTTGTCTAGAGAAAGAATTTTGGATTTGCTTTTCCAGAGGGAAATAATGGGCCTGTTCTGCGATGGTACTTGAAGAGGGATACTTTATGGGATCAAAACACTCCCTGCATCAGAGCTTGGAAAGAGGCAGTGTGCATCTATATGCAATATCATCCCTGCTCTGAAAACACTCCTCTGTGGAATCTCCACTTCTATCTAAAAACAGTAAGGGCTTGTCTGGACGAGAAATGTAACCTTGTGAACATCAGCTTTTATTAAAGCGTGATATCTTTGCTGAAGTGTTACGTTAAATTGGAAGAAGGCACCCTTGTATTAGAATAAGCACCTACACATTGAATTATTGAGGAATACAAATTCAAGAATAGCTTTTCCTCATGTGAACAGGTTGAAACTCTTTGCCTGAAACCGTTGTGAAGGAGAACTCAGAAATGTGAAGCAAAGTTAGGTGTGCACACTCAAACATTCTGCTGGTAAACCTCATCATGTCTTAAGAAGTTTAGAGGACACAGCCATAACCAAAAAAAAAACTCTTGTAGCCCTGACTTCCTTGAGCCTGTGGGGAGAACACAAAAATAACTCAATGAAGCTGTGTAATTAAGGTATTAGCTCAGATATGCCTTGATAATGTGAGTGTCAGTGTAATTATTTCACTCGCCTGGATGATAGATAAAGGCAGGTCACAGCTCTGCCTCACCGCAAGGGGCTCATTTTGTGGCTGCCAGAAAATGCTTTGAGAAAGGTGGTCCCAAAGCCCAGGCCCCAGGCAAGGACCACGCCACTCCCCGTGGGAGGAGAGCCACGTTGGGTGCTCACAGCACTGCCTGCCCGGGCACTCACTGCCTACCTGTCGATGCTGAACAGTGCCTCACTCCGTGACTCACCTTAAATTATTTTGTGGGTAGATGCTAATCTGACCGACTAACATTAATCTTTCCCATGTGAAAATATCTGTGAAGTAATGAATTCCTTGGCTCTACTTACTCTCTCTGCCTGATACACGCCACCTTGAAACAGCCCTTGAATATCAGGGTGCTGAGAATACCTGGGAAGCAAATGTATGTATGTAGTGCCCAGGAAGACCGAGACACCCATTTATTCCCCAAATCCTACAACTCCACTGAGTGCAGTGGGACTGCCCTAGAGGAATCAAGTGTGAGTATGCTTGCCACGAGCTATTTAGGAGTTAGAGAACTGCCTCTATTACTATTTTTATTTTCTTTGTTGAAAATTATCAAGATGATCATCACAAAAATAAAATCAAATAATGTAACAAAAAAAAAAACCTGAACAGCTCAGAATTTGATTGCTCAATCTCTCACATGAAAATAGTTTGTTTACCAGTTTTAAAACAAAATAAGGCCACATTGTCAAGGAAACATACTGATCTCTTTCTGTTCACAGAGAAGATTTTTAAGTCAGACTACACAGACTTGGCTCAATTTGCTCATCAGAGCTTAAAAGCCTTTAAGACACTTGTTTGTGTACAAAATGTAATGAACAAAAGGAGGTTGTCAAAAATGAAGACACACTGACAAACTGTGATGCCATATCCTTTTCAGCAGCATCCTGGAGAAGTAAGAAAAAGTTGTAGATATATCTACATAGATATATGTCTATCTTTATAGATCCCCTGTGCTTCCTTTCAGAGTAGAAAAATAAGAATAAATGAAAGTTTTCTCCTATGGTACAAATGCAATCAAATCCACCACATTTGGACAGCCTACATTCCATTTAAGTCCTTGTGCCTAGTCAAAGGAGAAAGCTGGTTACCTCTGAAGGCCTTTGAAAAGCGACTTGTAAGGCCAAAGGACAGCACACAGGATGGATCCACCAGAGGTCAGAGAGAGGATGTTAGGCATGTGGGCTTCAGCTGAACTGAGGGTATCTAAATACGGTTTAAAATTCTGTCAGGGCCAGACTTACTGTAACACAGAACTCATCTGAATTCACAAGTTTTGCTCATTTAATTCTGCAGAGAAAGGAGTGTGACATTTGCATCAACAGAATTATAGTGCTTCAATATCTGTCACAGATGGTCTGAAATATGCCTCGTATTGGAACAGTTTATTCTTCCTGCTGGGTAGCAAAAGGCTCTAATGTGGCAACCTCTTTTACACAGATTTAGTTTTGCCACCCCATACAGTTAGCTAGAAAACTTGTGTCTTTTGTAGGACAGATTATACTGATACAAGTCCCCCTGAATTTCAGGGAGTCCCAACAGAGATCTACAAAAATTAGCAAGTCCTTAAAACTGTATTTCTGAAACACTCACAGCACAAACCTGACAACATGGATTTATGTACTGATTCAGCACTTGCATCCAGATTCTTCAGTTTCTTATACACACAAAAGTATGTATCATATGATAACTGAAGATAAATGAAGTTTTCAAGTTCCACATCAACTTTATAAAAAGCATTCTGTAAGCATTACAGAAAGGAAAGATAAGGGTGAAACAACTATATTTTTCTAGTATGAATACCTTATTTTAGTTATTTAAATCCTAAGTGTTTAAAACAAAGTTTTGGAAGTATTATTGGTCATGCTACATGGATATTATTTTTAGTTCAGAATTTGCTTATGTAAACTGTTTACATGTGAAACATTTAAAGTTTCTGTACTCCCTTTGATAACATGGCATAAAATGGTATTTTAAACTCTGGACTATGTTGTGCAATCAGTCAAATAATTAGGTATCTCCTTCCTCACATTACCTAGAAATTGAAACAACATACGGAAAATGAAAAATCTTCCTGACAGTACAAATTATTTTATGTTTGTTTCCAGATGTGAAGCCGATCATGTTATACTGTTTTTCAGATCCCATTAACCTCTCTCCTTCTTAAAAAAAAAAAGTTTTGCAGCATATAAGGTTTCTGACTGCTGCTCTACAAACAGTCAGGGAGAATAATTTCTTAAGGATGTGAAAAGAGACTGGTTTCTCCTTCGAGAACGTAAGCACAGCTGCAGAGGGAAGCCTGACCCCGAAAGCACCACCAGCTGTCACCACAGACTTGAACAGGTGTTTATGGGACTCCCTCCCCAGATCTTTACAATGTACAAGACTGTTTTGTTTATGATATCCATTTCCCATCCTAAATTATATGCAGCACCTTTCAGCCTCAAGAAGCATAAAATAACTCTCAAACTGCGGCCCCATCCAGCAATTGCCTTACGGACTCAGCTTGCAAGCAGCTCTGTTGGCAGGATTTATACACACTGCCCTTCCCTAACCGGGAGATCACTTCCATTTCAGCAGCAATTTAACACTTAGAAGCAAGTAAAGGGACAAGCCAGGAATGGGAAATGAGGGAAAAACAAGCTGTGTTGCAACTAGTCCTCGCCTGTGGTCTGTAGCCAACCCATGGAGTTTTGAATATCCCCAAACTACCAAAATAATGTCTAAGACCAGGGCTGAAGACAAGTTTGGCAAAAGGAATCGGGAAGCTGTAACCAAGATGAAAGTTGGCGCAGGAGGGGATCTATCTGTGTATAAATAGGATGGATAAATTGCTACAGTACGCAAAAGAACTGACCAAAACGTTTGTTTGAAATAAGCACCAAGCTATGCCTTTCTGGGTTTCCAAAAAAATAACTGTGGTTAACATTTTTCTTCTTTATTGTTGCATTCAACTTAGATGGAATCCTGCTGCTCATGGTTCCAGCACACACTGGATGTTACCACCAAAAAGAAGCTGGTTTTACATTGTATTTGGCAAGAAGCAAACAGAGCATAAGTTTACAAATAAGCAAACCAAACTTTTTTGCAACCTCAAATCAATTTCAGCTTGAGTTTCAGGCAAAGATCTTACTATGCCCTTACCTTAGGGAAAAACAGAGCCCACCCACAAAAAGCTAACCCGAAGCAGGAGTCTGAAAGCATCACTGCTCCGCATAAGAATACCTTAAGAGTATTACAGTTGATTGCTCTGATCTTGGGATTGGCCCCAAATGAAAAAATATCCACAGAAAAGGTACAGCAACGGCAGCCAAGGAGCTGCAAGAAGTTCCTAAAGTAAAGGGGATCTGTAAGTTCAGCTGCTGCCCTATGGGCAGTCTGTTTGTAATTAATTTACTGATTATTTATTTTTACCTACACAACAGATGAGTATGAAGTGATTCACTTCTTGCTAGGAAGCCTGGACCTCACTCATGCAGGCAGTTCCGAGAAGCTGTACACAATTCTTGGTAAAATTCCAATTGAACTGAATTTCTCTGGAGTAAACGTGGCTTATTTAATTCAGGTGTACTCCTAACTTTAACAAGGAGAGAAAATTTTTATCTGTAACAAATAATTGTGGGTGTGTCTGTATTTTAAATGCAGACATACACATGTGCACAAAGACACACGTTTTCCACTCATGTATTTACGACGGAAACAGATAATGCATGTATGTGCGTGTACATGTACATATATTTTCTTTGCAAAAGAGGGTGTGCATTTTTTATACATGGAACACAGTTATTGACTTAGAGACATGTCTTTCTTCATTCAAACTCTAAGTCATCTGAATACACTTCAGTGTATTTCTTATATCTAGCTAAATGCTGCCTGGGGCGGCTTCCCGGTAGCCTACAGCCGGCAGTTTGTTGGCTTGTACCCTTGGTTTCTGTGGCATTCCTGGGAGATATAAAAATATCGCTTTCTCCACACACAAATGAAAAGCACTGAAATGGGGAGAGCTCTCTAACTTACCACACAAAGGTGTAAGAAGCACGAGCGGTTAGAAGTTAAAATACAACATCACGTATCAGCATGGATAATTTGACTTTGCAGCAGAGTCCCAAGGACCTATCCGAGTCTTTACATCAAGAATAAATGTTGATTTAAGAGGTTATATTCTAGTTTTATCAGAAGCTATAAAGCTAGATTAAAGGCTGTCCTAACACAAACAGACTAGACAAAACATGTAGCAATGTGTTTTAAAGGGAAGAAAACCTGTAAGTAGGACATACTGCGTGATCCAATCTCACAACTATACTTTATCACAAGTAACATTCCTTACATGGGAGCCACATTTAACCAGTTCAAGTTTTCTTGTTTTAATTACTTTAATTACTTCCATTATGAGGAAGTTTTAAAAACACTTAAGGGATTTTTGAGCACAACTGTTAGCGATACTTGTTCCCAAAATCTCTGTGTGTTCCTTCAAAAATCTCCTCTCCTCCCTCTCCTACTTCTAAGATACTTGTTTATATCGAGAATAAAATCATTCCCCCATTATTTTAAGCCTTTCCATTGCTCACGGTGGCTACATTTCCATCCTGCCCCAGGTACTTATGTTTGGGGAGCAGAAATTTCATTTTCTTGGTGTTCCCAAAATCCAAAGGACAAGAAAAAACACCATAAAGAACAAAAAAACCCCTTGCAAAACAGCCCCCCAAAGCCTGCAAAATACATGAGCTACAGAATTCTTCTCATCTTTTGTTCACCAACTGTTGCTTCCTTGTCCTAACCATTGTACCTCTGAAAGGGAACTACAAAGCGCCCAGCCAGTGGAGATGTACGCTGGAGTGTCTCTTTATGCCCCACATGGAAGCCAAGAGGGACTCATTAGTCATCTGGAGATTTTGCCCCATCGCCCAAAGGCATGAAATACCTCCAACAAAGCATCAACTGAGATATGTCAGTGTGGCACTCACTTTGCATCTCTCTCTTGGTGCCTTTCAAGTTGTTTTCTAAACACTTCTTTTGTTGCTGTTGGCATGAGTGCACTTAAAAGCAGCATATCGTTAAGCACAGAGAATGCTCACTGTTGTCTCTCCTTTAAAATCTCTTCCAAGTACTTCCCTATGAGCAATTAAGCTAACTCTATGGGATACATTTGATAACAGATATTCTTTAGTTTGGGTGACAGTTAACAAGCAACGCTGTAATGAATAATAAAGTACTTTTTAGTGACACACAGTCCCTATTCACCCTGAGTAGGGACTATTTTTGTGCAAGTTCAACAGAAGATTCGAACAATGCAACCCTCTTGTATAACTTGCACAAAATAGGCATTCATCAAGGAGGATTACTCTCCCCAAAATGGGGCTCTCGGCAGCTACGTGCTGTGGGTGGGGATGCACAATTCCAGACAGGGGTGGAGACCAAGGAAAAGGCATGGGTCTAGCATGAAAAATGCATGCTGTGTCAATTCATAAGCACAAAAGAGATGCATTTAAAATTTAAAAAAAAAAAAGAAAGAAAGGAAAAAAAAAAGGAGGAAAGAAAACTAGATGCAAAAGCTGAGGCTGACCCAAGAACTTCTATGAAGAGTAACACACACTGCAAGTGACCATGGCAATATTTCAAGGTAACATTTTGCTAAGTATGAACCCTCCTTCCAAGTACATCCCATCCCTATAGAGACAAAGGCAGCTCCCAGCTTTCCAACACCAGCCCCCATCGGTATCTTCCACTTGTTCTCAAACGTGCTCCCCCAAACCCCACATAATCTGCCACTCTGTCACCACCACAGGGCTCTCAGTAACATGCTAGAATAATTTTTCACTGATGTCCCTCTTTTCCTCCTTCTGCTTGGTAGAGGCGTGTCCCTCACGACAATACAGTACAGCTACACATGCATCTATCTATGTATTCATGCTATGTCCTCTACGTCCTCCCAAAATATGTCTAGATTCCCATTCCAAATACTGAACTTCTGAAACATTAGGATAGTAAATGTCTGGTTCTCCAATCACTCATTGCTCTCAAAAAACCTACTCTGGTACACTATGAAGGCTTGTTCTTCTCTCATTACATCGAAACACTTTTCATCTTGATGTATTCAGAGAGAACTAAACCTCAGACTTTCAAATCATTTTAGCCTTTATTTATTATGCCAGACACCCTTTTAGCTTAAATACAGCTCAAACACGGAAAACCAAACCAACACATATAACTGATTACACCCAAGTTCAGGATACACCTACAAACTGGGAAAGTAAAACCCAATCTCGGATATCCAGAACTTTGAGTCACCAGATTTTTGCAGGGAAAGCACTGCCTGCTGACGGTGGGAACAGCACCTACTTGCTCTGAGAAGATAAAGAATAAATGCCAGAGGAAACGCTTTTTCTCTTCTCTGAAAACTATCTGGAAGCTTTTCTCTACCTCAATACACCGGTCTTCCACAGACTAAGGAGTATCTGCTTTTCCTCTCCTGACAGCTGTAGCCTAACTACATTTACATGTTTGCTCCCAGAAGAGAACTCCTTCCTCCGAGAACACTTTCTATTTTTAAAGGAGGAGAGAGAATTTAAGGGGGGGAAAGGAGGCTAAATTCTCCCAGGAGACTAGCAATTTCAATGCCCACTTGAAAGGCTATAAAGGTGTTTCAGGACATCTTCTGAAAATCAGGCCATGAACAAGCATCTCAGAACTTTCAAAGAAACCAAAAAATGACTCTTCTAAGAGTTTAGACCACGATGCACATTTTCCGATGGATGATCATGGAATAAAAACATATTTCTAAAACCGAAAAGAAAAGTAAGTTCTTTCATTATAGGGTGTACATATTTTATAGAGTGCAGCTAGGCATAAAACCACATACTTTCAAGGGTACTATCTATGAAAAATTCTTTTTTAGTAGTAAATAATGTAAATGATGATGATATACACTTAACACAGAATGTGTTTTTAAAATATTAACTGTATTTGTGTGTCCAGTATAGGGAAGAATTAGATGTTGTTGAAATAGCATTCTAGAACAAGTTATTCATTTTACAGCAATCCCTGCTGACTGGCCAGAAGAAGCTTTTGCACAAAGTTTGATTCTCTATCATCTTTGTTTCTGGCCTTTCCTTGTTGGTGCCAGTACGGAAATATTTAAACCGAGCAACTTTTTTAAAGGATGTCATTACAGTTTAAAAAGAAACCTTGCTGCCTAGAACTGAAGAAAAAATGGAGAAAACCTCAGGCTGTAAGCAAGCTTGACAGAGAGAAGTGTTTCTTCTGTGCCTTACCTACTCAGAAGTGCCACAAAATAACTTGTAGCACTTAACGTAGCAGTTGTTCATGTGCTAAATTAGTGTTTTGGGAAAAATATCAGGTGCTCTGTAACAGGAGGTGCTTGCTACAGCCCTTCCCTTTTCTGTCTCAGTTGTATTTGTCATGAATAAAATCATAGGAAGAAGAATGGAATTTGTATGAAGCCATTTTTAAAGGACACTGAAAACCTGTGAGAGGTGAAAAGAGCCACAGAAGTGCTTTGAGTGCTGGGGAAAAATGTCCTGCAGTGGGATGCTTAAAGAGCTCGACCTGTTTATTTTATGCAGAAGAAAATTGAGGAGTGACTTCATTACAGCATATAAATGACTTTATGGGGGCGGGATGGGGGACAGTAGCCTTTTTAATATAGTAGAGAAAATACATAGCTGGAATCTGAACCCAGACAAACTAATACTGGAAATCAGGAGCAGCAAAGACTCACCATTGCCACAAACTAGCAAGGGAAATGATGGATCCTCTGCCACTGAATGTCTTCACACTAGCTTTGGGTGACTTTCTAAAAGGCTTGTTTTACCCTAATAACAGGATCCCTGAACTAACCAAGCACAGTTTGTGTTTCTGTTAATGGTTAATAGGTGTATCTTCTGAAATGTATGACTCCAGCAAGCCTTATGTTCTGTGAGCTAAGAGCTCATTGCTTGATAACCAGAATAGGTTGATAGGTTGGGGTTTTATATTATTATTATTATTATCATCATTATTATTATTATTAATGTTATTATTAATAATATTTATTTGTTTGTTTAGACTGAGGGTTTTGGAAAAATTGTCTTGGTTTTGAAATATGGAGAAAAAATATTCTAAAAATCATCAGTCTGAAATTAGATAAAACAAATATTTGCCTAAGCTTCAGGCAGTGAACTAACAGGGGGGAAAAAAATAAATAAAGGAAACATATATGCCTTAAACTCCCTTTTTCTGGAAAAGGTTTGATTTTTTAAAATCTTGACAAATACAGGGGGAGCATATCAAGCATTTAGTTTTCCTATAATGAAATGTTGATCAAAATCCATATTCTTAAAGCAAAATCTTGCAAAATTTAGGCAGCAGCTTCAAAGATCAACTGGTTCTAGCACGACGATGAGAAGACAGACAACTTCTCCTAATGACTGGGTGTTGCTCTGCTCTTGAATTGTCGCTCTAAAAGTTATTATTCAGGCCACTGGGGGTGACAAGTCGTCACGCCGGGCCCGATTCCCCTTTCACTCACCCGTGGACAAGGTGTCCCTGCTCCCCCGGCCCCAGAGCAACTCCTCCAGGCTGCACCTCAGGTCGCTGAGCGGGGACCGAAGGTGTGGGGCCCTTGCCCTCTCGCGGCTCCTACCCCACCGGCCACCCGTGCCCCGTGGGGGGGACGCTTTGCTGGAAGCACCGGTGGAGCCTGTGTCCCACACTTCTGTTCCCAGCCGCAGCCCTGGCAATATCTAGACAGCTACAGAAACATACCTAGAGAATTATGCCAGTACAGCTGGGCTCCTCTGCGGTTGCTTTACCAGACGGAGGACAAGCGCCAGGAGCCCCAGGGGTTACTCTGTGGGTCCTGTTCAGCCTCTGGGCCAGAGCACCTCCAGGTGAGGAGGGGGGAACACCAAGGGCGGGAGCGGCACCGCCTGTGCCCCAGCAGGCGGGCATGCCAGCGGCCCGGGAAGCTGGTGGGGTCGCGCCCTCACGCCAGTGGGATTACGAAGAGGCGCACCGGGACACCCGAGCTCGGGCAGCGGCCGGCAGGCTGAGGGGAAGGGTGCCGCACCTCCCCGGGGTCCCATCCCTCCCCTCCCCTCCTCGGGGCTGGGCTCAGAGGGCCGGCAGCGAGAGAGCGCCCACGGAGAGAGCGAGGGGCCGTTGCGTTTTCTGGATGAAGAGGAAGGAAACCCGACACCTTTAACTAAACCCTTGTAGAAGTTTAGAGGGAAGGTTGGCAGGGAGCGGACCGAAAAGGCAAGAGCTCCTCCGGGGGCGGGGTGGTGCAGAACAATAGGAATAACCGAAAAGCTGGAAGGATGAGGCGAGGAGGGACGGGGACGAGGGGCTCGGAGGCTCGGGAAGCGGGGCAGGGGAAGCGGGGCGCCCCGAGGCC
>VZTV01003216.1:341-22224 GCA_013400875.1 Anhinga rufa
ACAGGCCACTCTTATTCAATGTTTCATTGCAAAATATATTTTCTAATTCTCATGTCATTTACTTTGTAATGATCTCTAAGCCACTGGTAAGTATCTCTGATGTACGCATTGGAACACTATCATCACTCATGAATGACATGTCAATGCTAAATGTAGAGGCTGTAGAACTTCTGTAGTCCTAGTGATACACTCTCTTTACTGATCTAAGAACAGAATTGTTCATCAGACACAGTATGGCATTAAAGCTAATGTTAAACTGATTATCTATCATGTCCTTACAGTCTTTTTCCAGACTCAGGACTGAAATTTCCCCACACAGTGTATACTCTTTGTTAGATGTTCAGTGCAATCAAATACAAGATTGTTCAATTGTTTGTATGTGCTTTTGTTGTAAGCAGCCTATTAATTGATCCAGTACACTCTGTAGCAGGGACCTGCATCTTTTCACTATTTATTACCCCTTGGATTGTTGTCTCTTGCAGATTGGATTGGTAATTGTTTTATGTTTTCTTTGATATCATCAATGAAATGATAAAATAACATCCTTGTGCAATCCTACCAGATACACACCCATTGAACTAAGACTACCCATTTAACAATTCTGTTTTGAGACCTTGGAGGTTTGTGTTAACTGTGTTTACTGTTACGAGCAGGGACTGGCTTCTGAACCTCCTGATCAAAGCAATGCGGTCTACTAGCTAGATGGCTCAGCCAGGCCACAAACAGCTAGCACATGTGCTGTGGTCTTTTCTCAGCATTTTCTAATTAGGGGCACATGTCAATCCTGACCTACACAAGGGAACAGATTTTGTACTGCTTCACCATGTGCAACAAGCCATGTGTTCTCTACCTGTCAGAAGAGGCAAAATTTGACTTAAATCACAGGAGAATGTTCATCATCATTTGTGTCTATGCAAAGCTCTATTTCCTTTAAATCCTTGAGAGTGATGGAGGAAAAAGGTGATTCAGAATTCATTGCTGCCTCTTATTTAGTAAGATGCCATAACTTGACTCTTTCATTCAATTATTGGAATTTTATCTCATTTACAGAAAATCAGGTTTACCCATCATGATGCTGATGAGCGAACATGGCCTGTCTGTATTTATTGAACTATAGATGAAAGCAGACACTCATGCATGGAAATGTATCTATTGTGGCCTTATTGACAGCTGAAGTACTTTGAAAAATGAAATTTCCACCATATAGATCATAATGCTCTTGGCCATTTTAGTTCTGTCAATGATTGTAGATCACTGAAAACAGCCAAGAATAAAATTGGAACACTCAGGAAGTTTTATAAAAATCTGAATTTTCTGAATTTCACCTTCCAGTGTACACAAATTAATATAGACTTAATATGGTACATAAGAAGGGGATAAAAAGAATCCTGAATGTGGGTCACTATATAAATAAGTCTGTTTCTGTGTTAATATTTTCTCTGCATCAGGTCCATAAGGAAAGCAGACTTAACCCTTTTTTGCCTCGTATTCCTGTGATCCTTTTTGTTTTTAAAGCTCCTGTAACTGTAGTCAGGATATTTTAGTAATTTTTCCACTTTCAAGTTGCATTTTAGCACTATTTTTGTGCCTTAATGAATGATCAGAAAGGTGATAGACTGTCTGTGCAGTGCAAAGGCACCTAAAGGAGTTCTGGATATGCCAGCACTGGGGCCACAATGATACAGCCACGGCGGTTCTCTGCACAGGCAGATACAGCCTGGTTCTTAGCAGTGATGGCTGCCCAGGAGGAGCATGCTGCTGATGTGATCCTGTTGCTTATGAACCTTTGCTAGATTAGTATGTTTATGTGGCACTGCAGTTTCCCATCTGCCATTAATTTTGCCAGTGCTGCAAATAGCGTGCAGCATGTTGATAATTTAAACGTGATTCTCAAGTGGATGTCAGGTGAGCAAAGACTTAAAATTCATTTTTTTAAATGTCACTTTGTTACACGCTTTGTCTATAGTGTGTAACTCAATTCAGTGCACAACTATTGCATTTCCAAATGCAAATGTCACATAGTTGTCTATTATTTACTTTTTGTAAATATACATGACCTGACCTAATATTGGTTGTTAGAGCAGGCTCTAATATAAAATTCTGGCCTTCCTGAAACTGTATCAGTTTCACTCCTGCCTTCCACAGTCTTCCCATATTCTGATACTGCTGAATTCCACAGCAGAATTCCTGTAGCCTTTGATATGGAATCTGTTTCTTGTTTGCAAGAACATTTTTTATTTTTTTATTTGTTATATATATTTCAAAAGTCACGGTTCAGATATTTAAAATTATGTACTTCTGGCATGTTGCAATACAATTTACCAAGGCTCTCTGGGTTTGTTTCTGACCGCATAGCATAACTCAGTGGGTTGTTGCCATTAACTCATTCATACTTCTGTTTGTCACCAAAAGCTTTCTTTTGTTTCCAGGTTTGGCAAGAAATCCCGACCTGCAATGTATGATGCAACCCCCATTGCTTATGAAGATTACAGCCCAGATGACAAACCTTTGGTTACACTGATCAAGACAAAAGATTTGTAATCTATTGTATCTTTTTTGGATTATTTTTCAAAAGGATGGGCTACTAACCTAATTTAAATATTTTTAAGAAGAAAGCATAATCAGTAATTTAAACTATTAGATGCTTCAGAATTTTCTGTAGAATATTTAAGAACCAATTTTCTGCAGCTTTTAGTTTGGAAAAATATTTTAAACCAGAATTTGTGAACTTCATGAATTACATTTTAATGTACCTTGAGCTCTATAAACTATAAGCTTATGATAGTGTGTGCTTTTTTCTTGGTAGACACTATTACTAAACCCAGATGAGTTTCTTGTGGTTGTTACAGAACAGAAAAAAATAATTAATGAGGAGTTCTTTATGACATGTCAGTGCCAGCTTTCTCAGTAGAGGTAGGAAAAATGTGAAGCATAATATGATATATCCATTGATGAAAAAAGTCTAAAATGTTTGTGTTGTGAAAAAGAAACTAGTAAAAATTATTATTCCTAATCTGAATGAATTAGCTTTTGCCTTATTCCATGCATGGATAGATAACCTATTTCTCCATTATTTCCTGAAAATTGCTGAAACATACTCTTGAGTTGATGTTTGACATTTTTGTAATAGTATTCAGGCTAGGCCTTGTATAATAATTAAAGTGCCTCTTGAGGCAAAGTAAGGGCATGATCCTTTAAACATTGAAATCAATGAGAGAACTTCCATTGACTTCAGTGGGCGTGGGATTGGATCCTACAATTGGACTGAATCTATATTTTTCTTTAAAGGTTAAAGTTTTTTATATTGTGAGTAAACTAAGCATATGGTTTGAGTTGTTTGTTTCCTAAAGTTTGTTGATGTACAGTATTGTTTCATGAAATATTGTGTCTCTCTCATAGTGCTTCTTATTTAGGATCAATATGGGGGTTTTGTGGCTGTATTTGATTGCTTATGGGCTTCTTAAAATTCTTGCTTATTTCAGAAAATATTGAATAAATGTTATCAAGTGAAGATTGCAGCTGCTTTTTTATTTTTCTTCATTTTAAAGTGCAGTGTTGTCTATAAATTTGAAAGGACATGAGCATATAATGTGCTATAAATAATGCCAAAAGAAGATATTCCAGCTGTTAATATGAAAAGGAAAAAAATGGGCTTTATTATCAAGGTAATCTCTCAAAGTGAGACAAATACAGCACCAAAGTAAAGATGCAGTCCTGAAGTCCAGGCCATATGCACCACAACCTGTTCCTAAGTGGGTCTGACTGCAAATGTAGGCTCTAAGTTGTAGCAAGAGTAAAGTTTTGTCACAGAACAACCTGTTTATGTGAGTAGTCTTGATTTGACTTTTTGTTTCAAAGAGACTTGCTACTTGGGAAGCCAAGACTGCATGGTATAGAGGCAAATTGCTGTAGCTACCTGCATCCTGCTGCACGGTGCTGTGCTACATCCAGTCAGTACTGTTGTATTACAGCGTGATAAGCACTGAAGGGCTAAGCTCCGGTTGGCCTCTTAATGTTGAGAAGTCTTGGAATGCATCCAAAATCTTCATATTTCTCATAAATAACATTTCCAGGTGGAAAAAAGATGCCACCAGGAACCTTGATCATCACGGTGTGAGGACAGCTGTTGTCTTGGGCTTTCCCTGCAACTGCTGACATGTCCAGACCTCAGATCAGCCACTAAAGACAAACGTAATCAAGAATTGTAAAGATAAAAAAGCTGCCACTGGTTTTGCTGTCTTGTTTAGGTGGGGAGATTGTATCTGGTATGTTACTCTTAATTTCGAATTTCATTATTATTATGGCTTCTGATTACAGTCATAGCAATTGAATTATTTTCCAATACTTGCACAATTAGTGCTGATAAGAGGTAGAAAATGTATTGCAAATCAAGCTGTTAGAGTTGCTAAAATGTAATTTTTATCGTGAGATTACATTCTAGTTCACCACCAAAAAACAACAACAACAACAACAACAAAACACACCTAGAAAATCGACCCTAAAAAAAGAGACTAAATGTAGCAGATATGGGCCAAATTTGAAATGTTGTAAAGGAAAGCAAATGGAAATGTATTTTAGTAGAACTGTTAAATGTTAAAGGGAAGCACTAGTCAAAGGGTTCTCTTACTGTTTGGAATGGCTGGACGGTGAATATGCAGGTTAGTAGCACCATGCTATGTTTGAATTATGGAAATGTCAAATGCATCTCAGAAATCCAGAATATCTTTCCTGATATCCTGTATCTGCTACCATGGGCTCCCAATGATGTTGGCCCAAGACAATACTTACTAGTAAGAGACCTAAAGAAACTAGATTCAAGCCTCCCTTTAATTCTTATGGCACAATTTTCTACGACAAAGGTTGTGCATTTGCACCTCGTGGCTGTCACACTAGCTCTTTTTCATTGGTACAGTTTGCTGCTGCTGCTGTTTCATTCCAAGTATGGGAACTTTTGTTTATGGTGACTTCTAGAAGTGTTTTAAAGAACCCCTTAGAAAGAAGGGTCAAGAACAAGCTACCTATGCCATTTTTTTGTTACTTGTGTGGAACAGGGGAAAATACATTGTTGTTATAATTGATTTGTTAATTGGATAGAAAGGAAATACTCATTCTTGAGAGTTTTTGGCCTTTTCAGTCATAAAATATTGGTTTAGCTTTGAAGAACTGCAAATCTATACAAAGTAGGGAAACAAGCAACTGTTGTTCTAGGGAATATATGTATATATTCAGTCCATATTTTACAAGAGAGATGTTGCAATGAGCAGCAGCCCTTCTGCATACAAATCACACCTTGGTAGTGATTCTTGACCATCCTATATTTCTCTCAAGTGACTGACCTGAAAGATAAGTAATTTGTGAGGAGCTATTTTCCTGTCAGCTTGCAGCCTCTAGCTTCTGTAAATCATCCTGTGCTTCCTGTAAATTGTGCTTTGAAAATTACTTTTGCTCCTTCCAATTTATTTTATTGAACTCTGATGGCATGTTATGCATGCACTATGCCTGAATCCGTGCACTTCTGAGATATTTGTGAGGCACTGCACTGCCTGCCAGATGGAGCAGCCCTCAGACCTGGAGGGCACAAACCCATCCTGAGTTTTTATCCCAGCTCTGAAGCTGCTAGAACAAGTTGGTTACTGTCTTTATATGCTGGATTGTGTCTTTCTGAGGGTTATACATGAATGCAGAAAAGGACACTGGTTCTTCCATATCCTTTTCCCAAACCAGAGGAGGTTTGTTCTGTATAGGGAGCAAATATAGATGTATAGCAAATAGCACCTGCTGTTAATATACTACACATGGGTTTTTTGCTGTAAATCATCCAGATGCAGAAAGGGGTGATTATTTGTGCTCTTCCCTCTGGCAATGGGCTAACAGCCTCCAGCAACTCCTGCAGATGGGGACAAGACTCTGAGCTTGTCATTAACCTTCAGTACTTGTGCGGTCCCCAAATTCGGCTCTTTTTTCTTCCTCTTCTCTCTGAAAATAGGAGATCCTCCCTGAATATTCTTCCCCCAGCAGCACAGACATCTATTCTTTCATGCTTCTTGGGGTGGTGTGAAACTTGCAGTTACAGCTCAGAGTTGTGATACATGTGCTAACAGGAAAATGTCATGATTTACATGGATTCTGGATGGATTCAGTCCAAAACGATGAAGAGAGTGACCCTGTCCATGTGGTTGCAGTATGATATAAATACAAGGACCAAGGGAACAGTTGAGCACAACAGCTAGAAAACACATGTTGACTAAAAACAGAAATTATCCCCATTAAAACCTACAGATGTAACCCTAACTTTAGTGAAGAAAAATTAGACCATTGCCACAGCTTCAGCCTCTCTCTGCATCTGGTCTCTAGGAGGTGCTTTGGGAATTTACATACCACCTGTGTGGGCTCCAGAGGTGACATGTAGCTGAACCCTTGGGTGAGCATCCTTGGTCCCCCACCAGGACCAGTTTTCAGTAGCAGACCTTGTACTTGGGAAGAAGCCGGCTCTCGATCCTCCTTAGCTTCATCTTCCAAATACACGGTGAAAAACAATGTTGTTGAGGGACGCAAGTAGCTTGTGAAGGAAGGCAGGGTTTCCCCGCCAGTGAGGAAGGCTGTGTCCCCATCATGGGGGCTCATTGCAGTGTGCTGTGCTGCAGTGTGCTGCTTGTTGAATGACAAGGCCTGGCCTTTCTGTGGCTGGAAAAGGCTGCTGAGTGCAGAGCCATCCCTCTGCTTTGGAGATCCATTTTAAAAACCCCTGATGCATCCCTGTGCCGGGTGTGCAGTGACTGCCTGGGCCGGGCAGGCAGCAGCAGAGGCGCTGCCGTGAGCCAGCGCTGGGAGCAGGAGGTGACTCTGCCATTCCACGGGTCATGGCCATCAGTCCCTTGGCTCTTGCCCTCCTGCTATTCCAGTGAAGCAGAGGACGAAAGGCCTGTGGACATGCTCCTGACCTGGCATCTGCCTGATAAGCAGCTGATGCAAGCCTGCAGGAACTCTATCTGTTCTCAGCTTACCCTGTTTCTGTTAGCAGATTCATCAAATGGTGGGCTCAGGGAGAGACTAATGGCCAGGGATGTGGGGAGAGCCTGGGGGAGGCACAAGGTGGTCTATGAGTAGTTGCAAGGAGACCTGAGGCACCCCTTGCCATGAAAAACCCTGGGCGTTGTCAATCAAGCCTGCATAACACCCTGTACCAAAACCACCAGTCTGATTTTGCTGTTACTCCTTCCACCACAAATGTAGCCAACTGCTACACTGGTGTGAGGGAAATGAGAACTGAGAAGAGATTTAAGCTCAATCATGTGCATCTTCAAATGGAAAGAGTCTCTAGGTGGTTAATCCCTTTGAAAACAACAGGAGTTTGAAGATGATATTTGTGATGTTTTTGGGGAAAGTAGTTTGGTGTCTCTTTGCATCTAAAAATATAAAAAAATCTGACCATAGGTGTATAGCACTACAGCAAACATTGCTTGCTTCAGTGAAGTCTCAAGCAGTGAAACTTCAATAACAGCATTGATGTTTTCATCCTATCTCAGCTTCATTTCTGTAAATGGCTTGGCTTTCCCCCAGCAGGGCTTTGTTGAGAAATGCCTGAGCAGACATGACATTCCTGAAGACGTATAGTTTCTCTTTGGATAGCAACAGACACCTGATGAGGAATAAATTCAACACCTCTGAATATTATTCTCTGTGTGGATGGCTGAGAGGAAGTAAACAGCCTCTCCTCACTTATGTTGCCAGAGTTATGCCTACAGGGAATTCCTTTGCCCCTTCATGTGGCTAAATCCTTCTGTGTCCAAAATTTCTCTGAGATTCCCTTCTCATTTTGCACACAACCACTCAGCCTTTGTAGAGTAGACTGGCACACTGCACCAGTCAGAGGTGTGCCCCATCCTTACAGCTGAGCAAATCCAGCCCACCTCCCTGGTTGCCTCCAGCCCAGTCCCTGTGTGAGCTGTTTGATGCATGACCAGCTTTGGGAACCTCTTCTCCTACCACCATGTTTCTAAGGTTCATGTGCCGCTCAGTACTGCTTGGGATGAAATTGCTATTTCTGTGTTATTCTGCTCTCATATTCCTGACCTCAGAGGAGGTGCAGAAGTATGGGCCTCCCATGGACCCCTTCTTCCTGCTTAAACATGGAAGGCAGATGAAAACCAGTTTAATCCAAGGAAGGGTTCAGTCTCTCAGGCCATTGCCTGCTATGAATAGTTAAAATAATGAGTGTATTGTCACGAGCTAACGAGTCCAGACATGTTCCTAACATAAGAAATGGGAGCATCAGGGCAGTCCAGTGTGTGCCCAAACCCTGTCTTCAAACCTGTTGGCTACTGAGAGAAAGATGCCCTGGGTTATGCCTTTCAGGTGCCTTCTATTTTATAACAAAAAAAGTGAGCCTGAGGGATTGTTTGTTTGTTTAAAAAACATTTTATCTCTCAAAGTCTATTACCCCTGTGAAATGCCATGCACAAGCAGGTGAGCAGTGAGAGAAGGGCAATGCACTTAGCCAGTGCTATATGACAGATCTGGAGTCGCTTTGCTTTATCTCCTCTTTGCAAGCTTGTTCTCCACTCCCTGAGACTTTGGCTGAACATCTGCCAAAACACTGTAGTTGTGTGGGGTCAGGAGGGATGACATAAGGCAAATTTGACTCTGATCCACCTTTATGTCCATCTTAAATGTCTCACCAGGGAGATGGGACTGGCCTGAGTCTGACATCAGAGCAATCCGAATACTGCTGCTACCTGAAATAGCTGGAGATTGTTACAAAGATGGGCAGAGTGCAACGTGCTCTCAGCTCCCAGCAGCTCTTTCTCAGTCTAACGTGCTGGTCACTGAAGAGGCCTTGCTCAGAGAAGTCATCTTTGTACTTCTTGACTCTTTCATCTCTGCTTGCACTAGAGGTGATCCCTCTTGTGCAGCTCCTGTGCTGCAGAGCACCCTCTGTGGGACCCAGCATCGGAATCCTTTATATGCTTTCTCCACCCACCCCCCACCCAATATTTTGGAAGAGCTCCAATTAGGTGAAGATGATTCCTTCTGATGGGAATTGGGTCAACCAGTGAAAACAAACAAAACTTCAAAGTGGTTATGCCACATCTAGGCTCATCTGGGCTCAGTTGGCTTAATTTCTTCTACAGTGCAAAACAGATAACAAAAATGACCTCTCTGGAAAAGTCAGTTTTCTCTGTTATTATGAATTCCAGTTCCAAATAGTCCTTTTAAGAAGTTTATGATAAGATGATTACTGTAAATAAGCTTCCCCTTTAGCAAAGAATAAATCATCAAATGGGCTTTGTTTGGTGAGATCTTTGGCAAAGGAATGTAAATAAATAAGCTAACTGAATAAACCTCTTTATCTGGTGTGCTGAGCAGAAAAGGCAGCAAAGTTAATCATTTAGGAAAATAAGCTGGTCTGCTATGCTTTCTTCAATAACAGACCAGGAAGAGTCTAAGGGAAACAATCTGCTCTAGCTCAGCTCGCTGACCCTGGACTTTTTGCTGGAGTCCCACAGACCAGGAGAGATCATGTTTATCACTCTGGAAGCAATGCTATCTCCTCAAGGAGATGTCCTTCAGTCTGGATTTTTGATTTGTTACTTTTCCTGTGGACTGGTCTATTTCCCTTCAGAGGTAGTTCCTTGCAACAGAACAGAGATCTCTTATGAAGCCAGCTGTGACTTCTCTTCCACCTCCTGGGAGTAGTACACACATGGACAATAATCAGAATTTGCAGTGTCTTAAACTTAGGACTCCATTCATGTTTCCATATGAGCAAGTTCATATGCATATGCATGTGAACATGTGTACATAGATGTCAGTCCACCACTGCTCAAAGAAATCAGAGGGCATCTGTTCTGATCTTCACCACAGTTTTTTATTGACTTACATGGATTTGAACTAATCTGAAGAAAAGCTGCCTGGAATCTGAGCCTATAAGCCAGATACAAGTTGCACAAGTCAACAAAAATGTATGTAGCTGCTGTGGAAAGAGAAAATAGCCTAATGCAATTTAGGTGGTTTTGGCATGCAGCAGCTGCAATTGCAATTATTTTGTCAGCAGAAGACTTATTTTTCGCCCCCAACCATAATAGTTTGAGGGGTGATCATTGCTGAAATGTATCTCATCATCCTTTGCTTTCTCTCTTTGCTTGTGCCGTATCTTCTGCTGTGCCACTCCAGGGCATTAGCATCTTATGGAGGAATTTAACCGTTGGCACCACAGATGAAGACAAGCAAGAAAAACAGATGAAAATTGGTCAATGAAGAGTTTTTGGCTGTGAGCAAGACAGATCAGGATGCCCTTGATACTTTCTTGACTCACTTATCTCTGTAAGTCTTTAGTCAGTTAAATCTCTTCTTCCTCTCTTCTTGTAAATGCTTTGGTTGATGAAAGACTGCATCTGGTATTGCATCAAGACAGCAGTATCTCAGCATGACATTGCTCAACCAGGACTGTAGTGGTTAGCGCCTAAATGATGCATTAATAGAGGCGGTGGTCTGTAGCCTATGTGAATGCCCTTGTTTATCCTCAAGCCGTGGCTTCCTGTTGTTTCCTTGTTTCATAGTCTCAGCATTTTGGCGTAGCTGCATTTTTGCCCCTTTTGGGGTGTTTGACATACAAATATAAAGTCAAGATTTCATGAAACTCTTCCTGGGAGGAAACTATCTACAATTTCTAATAATAACAAAGATGGGACATATCTATGTCGAAATACCAGCACAAGATGCTTCTGATGACATACCACATGGATTTGACCTGTGAAATGTATCCACAAGAAAAGCAGCGTAGCCTCCCTCCTCAGGCTGGTGGCTTGGGACACTTCCAAGGTTTGAGTAAAAGATCTTATCAATACTTACAAATATCTGAAGGGTGGGTGTCAAGAGGATGGGGCCAGAATCTTTTCAGTGGTGCCCAGTGACAGGACAAGGGGCAATGGGCACAAGTTGGAACACAGGAAGTTCCAGCTAAACATGAGAAGAAAACTTCTTTCCTGTGCCAGAGCAGCGGCCCAGGCTGCCCAGAGAGGCTGTGGAGTCTCCTTCCCTGGAGACATTCAAACCCCGCCTGGATGTGGTCCTGTGCCCCTGCTCTGGGTGTGCCTGTTCACGCAGGGGGGCTGGATGAGATGATCTCTTGAGGTCCCTTCCAACCCCTACCATTCTGTCATTCTGTGATGCTGTAAAAGCCTTTGCAAATGCAGCAGAGGCATTGTGAGTGCTGTCCTACAGATGCAGCTGGAGGAGACCACAAGAGATTCAAGGGTTGTCACCATGAATCTCCTACTATCAGCACAGCCCTTAAATTCACAGGGTAGTGATTTATTCTAAATTAAAATAATTGCATGTACTTAAATTTGCCTCCTTTGCACTAGGAGAGCTAATGAATGTCTCTGAAATGTTCTGAGATCCTTTAATGAACAGTTTTTATATGTCCATGATTCTAAAAAAAAGTTTCCCAAAACTTCCCATTTAGCTAATGACTTACACTGTGTTTTAGTACATGTGAAATTTATGAACCTGTATAAAATCTAACAAATAAAATCTCAGCCAGGTTGAAAAATATGATGAACGCCTTGTTGAATGTGGAAACAATATTTATGACAGACCTTCACTGCCAACTCTTGAATACTCTTTGCCTAGTGTTTCTGCCTTTGGGCAACCAGCAATTTCTGAAAATACCATCAGGAAGGCTGCTTAAAAATAGCTGTCCCATCTGATGGCTTAGCATACATTCTTTTATTAAAAGAATTGAAATATAATAGGGTATTTACTAGCAATATCTTTCTGGGAATTACGTCTTATGCCCTCAAACCTATGAAACCAAGACATAGAGCCTCAGTTCTTACTCCCTTTCATCTGCGCATCTGACCACTACAAGGTTCAAGAAAACTCTTTGGTAATGAGTATGAGCGCCATGAGGGCAATTTCATGCATGATAAAGCTGCATTTACCCCAGCCACCTTCCAGAAGGTTGTCTTTAGCTTCTTTTTTGAAAAAAATAATAGCTCTATACAGTTTCTTCAGTCTTCTAGAAGTCAGCTTATTTCCTATACTGTACTGAGACAGAAAGAGCATGTACAACAGGTTCCAGTTCTGATTCTTTCTCCAAGAGGACAGTGCAACACATAGGTTACAGAGAGCTGAAATTGGTATTAACTTGATGAAAACTTTGTGTTTGCAGATCCCATTGTATGGCATTGATATTTATTCTACAGAGCAGCCTGTGGTTGTTTGACTCACTACATTGCATCTGTCATGTGAATAAGGCAACCAGGCAATAACTGTCATGATGCAGAATAATTTCTTTCAAGGATTTTGTACCTAGGATGTGCTGTCAATAATGTCTTATTTGTGGTCTGTATGTGACACCAGTACCTCCTATTAATTTAATTTGAACATATATTTCAGTTGTTTTCCCTTTGTATGGCATTTGCTAGAATGGTCTGTCAAAACTAAACTGGCAAAACATCATGTAAATAAGAAAGGATCTGCTTTCGCATGTGCCTATTATGCCATTCCACTTTCATCTTGCCATGAATTTGAAACTGAGATTGTTCTACATATAAAAGATGATGACCAGTTATTTTTATCTCCAGTATTCAGCACGCTGCTTCCCTTCTTTCCCTGTGCCCTGTGTTGTCCTGCGTGTGATAAGGACAAAGCCTGGAGGATATTTTTAGAGCGCTGAATTAGGTGCAGAGTTTATCAGTTTTCCTATGTCTCTCACCCATTTCATTTCCACAGAGAGAATATTTTACAATTCCATGGAGATGCTTTCATTCCTGATAGCTTTATTATATTTTAATACATGCAAGATTTAAAATAGGGTGGTAAGCTAGCAGTATTGACAGACGTGTTAGGTTTAAATCAAAATGTCTCACAGCTGTGATTTACTTAGTAATATGTGTTGCTGAATTTTGAAAGATTTCATTTAGAATAGATTATTGAATGGTGATGCTTTGATGACATTTTAAAGTTTCATGCAATACACTACAGAATTTCTCTATAAATTGGTTAATATTATCTAATTTTGCTCCACTTTAGGGGACTCCTGTCTGCAGAGAAAACCAAAATCTCCCAACAAAACCACTACCCTACCCTGGTAGTAGGGCTGGCACTACTCATGTTTGTTCAATTGTTTTTCAGGAAGCCCTGGTTCTGTATATGCAATATAGTAGTCTTCTCTTTTTCCATCTGGCAGTACCTCTCAAGAAGGGCAGAAATTGCAGGCAGAGAAATAATATCAGACTTCAAATGAAGTTAAATGTGCTCTTCATTCAAAAGCAACTCAGCCTTGAGATTTCTGAGAATTCATTGTCTCTCTTTTTCGTTTATGTGTCGTCTCTTACATCCCTCTTCTGCAAACTTCAGTGTCGGGGTGATTTACAAGCACAATTTTCTGTGTAATATTCTGCAGCAATAGTTGGCAAATCCCTTCCCTCAGCATGGGGATATATTCTTCTTTGTTACACACCAAAGAGGCACACAGCCCTTAAATTTCTTTAAAAAGACAATGCTTAATGCATTTTGCTTTTTGAAAGGAAAAATGCAAGTCCCATCTCATAATTACACATAGATATGTTACTTGTACAAAAACTGCTCGGGCTACGTGGCATTGGAATTTTATGTGTTGGATCCAGCAAAAGCCCCGCTGACTGCCATGGGTCAGTCTATTTAACCGATCTCTTGCTTTTAGCTTGAAACAAGTTCCCAGACAGTGCTGAGCAAAGCATGAGAGTCCAGCTGCATTGCTGTACTGGGGACTGCTCATGCTGACATGTAAGCATGAGCATAATGAAGCACTTCTGAGGTTTGTTAATTTTCTGTTATGTGTTTTTGCCTCTTCTAGGGTTCAAGACATTTTAAATAGTTCTTTGAGTTGCAAAACTTAGTAAAATCTTGTGTGCAGTGTTGATGGCATCAGTCTTATACCTTCAGTGAGGGCTCTGCATTCACTCTGGTTCCCAAAAACCTAGAAGGGACTTGAGTCCCACTAAATGATTGTACACAAGAGGGTGATTCTTGGGCTTCTCTGGGTGATTTGTAAATCTATATTTAAAACCTCTGCAGTTATTTACCAGCAAATCTGTTCACATCCACCCAGCAACATGTGTTAGAAACCTTGCCAATAATCAGTGCAGTGCCCAGGTTATAGACCAAAAAGGAGGCCCTCCACAGACCACTTACCGATCTATCTTTTCTTAATTAGACTTAATTAGGACTTGGGCAAACTGGAGCATGGTTTCATCCTGCCCTGTTTCCCGTCTTACACATTTTATAGTCTAGAACCACTGCAGAGCAGGGAATGTGTGTGTCCCTTGGCCAACAATGCTTTTGGTTTTCTGCCCCTTTATGTGCTTTGACATAGTCAGACATTAGGGGTTTGTTGGTACCAGTTGTTGATCATGGGGATCAGTGAGGTTGCATTAAACAAATGACGCTGTTATTGTTACATCTCAGCAGTGTAATGTGAAAATTATCTGGTTTTAGCTGTAAAAGAACCTTTGTATGCACAGATGTTTCCCAGAGAATTTGGGCTGTTGTAACAGTGGCTCTTTACATCCCCATGTTCAAGTTGGGGAAGGAGAAACCTCTCCCAGATTGTCACATTGTTGACCAGTTTCCTATGCCTATGAATAACTAGTGAGTACATGTCACTGAAATAGGAAGTGTGGCTTCTACTAAACTTCCTACTTTCACAGATAAACTTGAGTAGTTGGAAATTGTGAAATCTAGATGACAGATTGCCAAACTTTTTTCTTGCTATAGTGATGCTCTGCAAAGAAAAATTTTGATTGTAGACTGTCAAAAGTCTCTTTCCTTGGTAAATTTTCTTATTCTGAGGGAATATCCGGTGCATATAAAATTGCCCAAGTACTTATCACCTATGATTCTTCATTCCTTTTTATAATTCTGTTGTCTTCAATGTTCTCTCTAAAACCAGCTTACCTATATAACATGATTCTCCTCTCACTTAGGTTGTTAAAATCAGACGTAATTTAAATTAAGTTCACAGAGTCTCATCTCTGCAACTCAGAAAAGAGTCATGGACAGGAGTGATGAAGATGCCATGGATTTAGCTTGGTGTAAAACTGATGTGGGATGATCACGATCTCTGTACAGATTTGTGGCGTACATATTTCTCTTTATCACAGACAAGTATTTAATAATCATCAGGGGTAATTCACAAATAAAACCAATACAGTCAAAGGTGCACAGAGCTGATAGGGGTCTTAACAGGTCTTGTTTCAAGTTTGTCTGGACCTAGGAGAGAATGAAGATGTACGTATCTGGCATATGTCGACTGGAAGCTTTTGTACCAGTTGTTTTCTGCTGCTTACAAGATGAATTGGTGCATTAAGAGCTGGACTGGAGCTTCTTTTAGGTATATTATCACAAGAATTGCTGCTACAGGCTGTCTGGAAAATGTCATTGTCCCTGCAAGGAGGTGTCTGGTCACCAGCTGTGTCACTGACACTGCAGTGGGAGCACTCCCTGGGGAGGAGAGGACTTCTGTCCTGTCTCCCTGGTCTTTCCTCTGCCCTCCCCATGTCATCACCACCCCTAAACCCCTCTGTTTTTTTGCTTCCTTGGGCTCTGAACCTTGGTTTTTCCCTTTTCTCATCCTTGCTGCCTCCCTCCTCCCAGTCCTGCTTCTTTTGAGGGGATCCCTTGGGACACTCCCCGCACTTGGCCCCCCTGTGCCCTGGATAGCTCAGCCTTTCCCAGCACCGCAGCTGGAGGCTGGTGACTGCCAAAAGTACTCCCTGCGCCTGCCCTGCCTTTCCCCCGTCCCCACGCGTGCGTGCCTCCCGCAGAGGGGCTGGTGTCCGGCCTGCAGCCTCTGAGCTGCATCTGCCTCCTCCTGCTTTTTCCAGGCGCAATTCTCGCCACCTCCGTGGCCCAGATTCGGATGGCCTGAATTCCCCGCAGCCAGCCCGTGCTTCCTGCTGGCTGGCGCAAGGCCTCGGGGGCACAGAGCCAGGAGGCCGCCTTCGCCCGGGGAGCTGGTGCAGCCGCAGCCCCCGAGCCCAAGCCCTCCTGCCGCAGCCCAGCCGCTGCCAAAATCCACAGATTTGTCCTTTCTTTCCTGATGCTGGTTAGGAAAAAAGACGTGTGGTTCGTACTGATTTGAGGGGATCGGCAGCTCCGAAAGATGGACTTTGTGTTTGTTGGGAGGCTGACACCCCTGCTTCCTTCGCTCACCGGGGACTCCCACCAGCTTCGATGGAGGTGCTGCCTGGCAAAGGTAATGGGAATATTAAGAATAAAACTTGCTTGGCCCTTTATTGTCACATATTTTTTCCTGTGCAGGTCTGATGTGGCCTTTTAAATCCATGCAAGGCCTTTGCAGCAACCTCCCTTCTGCACTTGTTGACCTACCATGGCTTTGGTGGTTTATTTTCACTGCTGCTGTGAGTAGGACCAGTACAGCGCCAACATGAAGGAGAAGTGAGTCCAAATATCCGCCTTTCTAAAGGTGAGGCCAAAAGGTGAAAAGAAAAAAGGAATATGACATAAATACAGCCAAATAGGCCACTACTGGTGCATTGCATGCATTTATTTAGTCCAGGCACCTTCATAATCATCCTCCAAGTTATTTTTGGTAGATGAAAAGAAGTAGCTATCCTGGTACTCGGGTAGCTACAGCTGAAGAGGTAATCAGAAACAGAACCTCTTTTGGCACCAACACAAGTCATTAAAGATACCTGGTTGCTATGGGAACCCCAACAAAAGCTTCTCAAACAAATTAGAAATCAGGACTTCGTTACACCCTGCTAGCCCAGCCTGGACGGGTGGGAGGATATGGCGTATCCAAACCTGAATTATCTCCATCCCTAGGATACTCACTGCTGTCTCAATTTCACAAATCATTAACATCACATTGCTTCAGGTTTATAGCACCTCTGGATGCCATTTTAAAATATTTGCAAAGGGGATAATGAGCCAGATGCACTGCAAGCTGAAGCAGCCTCGGCTGAACCACCTTTGGTGGAGCTGCACTCCCGTGTCCGCGCAATCATCCCAATGCACCTACATAATCAGAATAAAAATGACTACCTAAATAACGGTACTGCACTGCTGGGATTATATGGTGAGCAAGCATGTAAATAAATTTCCCTTTCAATTTACCAAAACATGAAACTGAAAGAAAATCAAGGACCTTTGGAGATATGTGGTCTGCATTTTGCCACTATTTGAATGAGACATCTTTGCTGTGGAATTGCTGCTACTTTAACAGCAACTATGCTTTAGGCAGCTCCCAGGTAAGGAATGCAGAGCCAGATCTTTAGATGCTGCTGTACCTATCAAAGGGCATATATCTGCCATTTAGATGTCACTGTAATTTAAGTTGCTTCCCAATAGCCCCTGAACCCTGCAGATGATTGAGTCTCCCCCAAATCCAGGTTTCTGTTGTCAGCATTTGCGAACGGCCAATGCTCTGATGCTGCCCCCAGCTACCGCTTGCATACATCCCATGGCTGGATGCAGCGTGGCCGTGTCACTCCCGAGCGAGCAATGCCCATGCTGCAGCTCTCCCATGCTCAGTCTCCAAAGTACGCACCTTGCCACAGGGGCTGGAAATCTCTCACTTGGGTATTTACTCTGCCATATTTATATGACATAAAGTTGAGATCATGCCATCCTATCTACCTTTGCAATCTGCAAGACATGAAGTTCTACATAAAACCACAGTTATTGTTAACCTGAATGCTAAAATATGATAGTTGTCAAAGAAAACAGTTTGAATTACTTGGATACTCTATTTTGGATTGCTCAGGCACAAAATGTTTTTTTCAGAAAGCTATCAGAAAATTCATACAATGTATCTGGTGTCCTTTATCAGTGCAAGGATGCTGCGTTTGCTTGGAGCGAGCTGACAATGTGTTTAAGAGTAACAAGTGTATTTAGATTTTTGAAGTATGTTATTAATTACAGCACTTTACACAACATTACATTTGCTAATTAGGCAAACTCTTACTCTGCAGAAGCAAACCAAGGTAAACTGAATTCTTACGGAAAAAAAAAAAAAGATGGGTTTAATGACTCGTGTACACTTTGTAAACTTGTGTAATCAAAAAGAGGATCTTGGAAACAGGACTTGCGAAGTCTGCACAATATTTGGGGAAGCAGCATTTAAATAACTGAATGACTCTTCTAGTGGTATTTCAGTGAGAAGTAATAGTGCTCCTAAAGCTAAATGGAGTTTGTAAAGTCCAATAATTCATTGTGATCAGCAATTAGAAAATTTTAGTTAATTAAAGAGGCAATGTCTACAGTAAAAAAGAAAAAAAGTGAGTTTTTGTTGTCAAATGCAGAGGAGCCATGTTGCTATAAACACCTTACATTAGGGTATGAGGTGGTGCAAAAGGAAGACAAACTAAATAACTAAGAGCCATTAAAAGAGAGAAAATATCCTGGAGTCACTGGAAACATTTCAACTTTACTGTGTGAATAGAAGTGAAATTGGTCCTGTTGCATCAAATACTCCCCTTTGAAATGAGAGAACTCCCCTGGCTCCAGTATTTCTGTCCTGCGAGCACAGAAGTGAAGGAGACTGAGAGAAGTGGGACCAACCTGCATAATGTACTGCAGTCTTTGGAAAGAACTCTCTTAATATTAACTTATTACAAGAGGAGAAACTCCACAATTTGGCACAGTAAAAGGAAAAATAATAGAAAAAATATCTGTATCTTCTTACAGGCACATTCTGGAACACAGTATATCCTGGAAATATGAATTCACACTATTTATTTAAGCAAATACAAAAGATTTCTGACTGGCTGGGAGCAGAACTTACCTAATGCAGAACAGCCTTAGATACCCAATAAAAAATGATGCTTGGATTAAAATATTAGTAAGTCTAGGTAAAAATTACCTCATCTTAGTGAGATTGTGACATGAAATCACCCGAGTTTAACTGATCGTTTCCTGAGCTGGGGTCTGGCTGGTGCCCTGGCCACCCCGGCAGCACCTGGCCCAGCCAAAAAGCAAGTTTCCTGCAGAGGCATCGCAGGGCAGGTCCAAAAGGGCAAAAGCAGGGCTGACTTTCCTGATGTGGCCATAGCCCATGTGATGCTCAAGTACTCCTGGAGACTGAACAAACCCAAGCAGGATGGCTCTGTAGCTGTCTTGTCCCTGCAGTACTGCTCGCTGTCTGAGCTCACAGATTGCTTTTTAACCAGTTTGATTTCAGAAATTCGTAATCAAGCTGCTCCTCTCTACCCATAAGCATATTTCTACCTTCCTCTTGTACAAGCTCAGCCTGAAGCCTATGGCATTAATTTTCTCCATTTTCACACCCTTGTGGAAACTGAGTAAGGAAGTGTTTCTGTTTCTTTGTTCTAATAGCCTGGCACCCATTTTGCAGTTAACACAGATTTCTCTCCCCCAGTTGTTTTAGTTTGTATGAAAGTCGTGTAAACAAGAGAGAAGCAGCCTCCAGCCATAGGGTTGGTCTCCTTCTGCTAGTTGTAGATCCTGAACTGCCTTTGTGCACCGCTGCTGACGACAGCTTGGGTTGTGCCTGCTCCCAGCTGGTTCAGGCAGTGACGGCGGGTGGGTTTACCTGTATGGGAAGGATCAATGAAACTGATCCAGCGTTCACCTGAGAAAGAGCAAGGCTTTTAGAAAATGCCTCCCTTGCACAGGAGCGTAAGCATCAGTCAGAAGAAACAAGAGGGTGACAGGGACACTGTGCTCCACGCGTGGGAAGGGGAGAGCTCTGGTGGGCGTCGTGGCCAGGAGCTGGTGCAAGGGTAGCGCTTCCCTTCCTGGAGAGAGGACGGTAATGCATCAATAAATGAAGCTGCAAGACTTGAATTGCTTTAATTAGGCTGTCACTGCCAAGGCATGTACTGGTAAAGTGTTTTCAGAAACAGTTTAAAAGTTCACACTCATTGAGGCCTCACTCTGACCAGATGCAGCCTCGCCCGGATTGCGCAACGTGTCTCAGGGTGTTGGTTCCCGAGATGCCACAGCAGCCGTGCAGCCCCACGAGGGACAGCATTAATTCGCAGGTGAACCTGATGCCATCGCAACCCTGGCTTTTTTGAAGACGCCCTTAAATACTGCTTTGCTTTGCTTTTTAAAGCACCGACACTGAAATGATATCCCACCTGCCCCTTGGGCTTGTGGGCCTGCAGCGGGTTTGGGAGCCTGGCTTGAAGGCTGCGGGGCGCGGTAGGTAGTGCTTGGGACAAGCATGCTCCTTTGGTTTATTTACCAAATCCTTCTGGCACCCAAGCGTGAGGTGCTGCCTGGGTGGCCCTGGGTCAGTAGGGAGGGAAAAATGTGCCTGGAAAAGTTCTTTGGTGCAGTTCAGGAGCCTGCAGAGACCTTCTCTTTTCTGTGGCATTGCTGATCTCCACTGGGAAGAGTAATACCTGCATGTCCCTGCACAAGCCAGGGCAGAGCACGCACGTGCCCTCGCAAGTGCTGGGGCAGAGCCACGGGTTAGCCCCCACCCCGCCACCCCCACTGCTTCCCTCGGGGCTGGATGGGGCCGGCCGGCCCCGCGGCTGCGCTGCGCGCCTGGCGCTGCTCCCTCCGCTGTGCGTGGCAGCCGGGATGCCGCTCTGCCGTGCCTTAAATTGTGGCCCAAGCACCAAAGTCATTTAGGTACTTCTGGAGGTTTTGCCTTTCGCCTCCTGGATAGCAAAAGAGGGCTCAGGTCTGGTTTTTGGCCTTTTACTGCATAAAGGGACGTCCCGTGCCCGGTTAGGGTGCTGTTAGCCAACGGCTTGCTTGGGGCCAGCAGCAGCATCGCCCCCCTGCCCAGCAGGTCTGAGGAGGTGGAAACATCAAGTCAGGTAATTGTGAGGCTGATGTGAACGTTGCAATTCATACGTTATTTTAATAACATTGACAACAGTTTTCCTTGCACACCCGTGTGGCGGCTGGAGCTGTGACTGGCGCTGCTGCCGTGGGGTGGCTTGGGCAAGCCGTGGTGTGGGTGTCTCCCGGCAGGTTTGGGGGGAGGTGGGTGGGTGCCTGCTGCGGGTACAGCTGGGACTGCGGGCGGGGGGAGATGAGGTTTTGCACCTCAGTGTTTGGAATCTGTCAACTGCGAGTGCTACGCCTCAATCTGCTGCTCCTTGCTCTGCAAGGCTTACGGGGTGGAAACGGTTGTGTTTCTGCCGCTCCGACAGCTCGGGCCTCATGCCGGGCGGGGGCCAGGAGGGGGCAGAAGCGCAGCCGGGGCCTGGGCTACGCTGCGTTCGGAGGGTGCAGCTTCAGCAGCGCGGGGGAGCCCCCGATGGCACTCTGCCCCCTCTCCTCCGTCCATACCCCAAACGTAGCAGCAGAGGTTTCGCGTTGTTTGTGGGGAAGGGTGGTCGAGACGGGCCATGGGGTCTTTTACTGCCCCGCAGCAGGAGGCGGCAGATCCCAAAGCCTGTTGTTGTCCTGCTGGAGCTGTTGATGCGGGTGCTGTGAAACAGCTGGGTGCGAGCTCAGCGCTGGCGTGGTGCGGGCCCCTTCGCCAGCCCGGGGGGATCCTGGCCCCAGCCGGTGGCTCCCAGCGCTCCGTGGCCCTTCAGTGCCAGCAGCAGCCTGGGCGCAGGCATGGGCAGGGCCTTACGGGGCAGGGCAGCGCGCTGCTGACTTGGAAGTGGTGTAAACCTCTCGAAGAAGAGGAGGAAAAAGTTTCAGCTGCGGTGAGGAAGGCTGCCTCTGGGGAGGGCTCCCCTGGAGGGCCCCCTCCATCCCCCCAGGGTTAGGACTCGCAGGGCGAACGCAAGCGGGGAGGCTGGCACCTCTGCCCGGAGGGAGCCATGCCGGCGGGACGACGGAGGAGCGTGTTGGCCGCCGGGGATGTCTGCGCTGCTCCCCTTCCCTTGCGAGTCCCCAGGGAGCGGCTGCAGGTGGAGGCCACGCCGCGGGGGGG
>VZTV01003231.1:0-14013 GCA_013400875.1 Anhinga rufa
ATTAAGTTAATAGAAAAACACAATTCCCTTTGATTGTGGTGACAGGCTTTCCTGCAAGTCAACTGTGGAATGAGGTTGTAATATGGATAAATTGGAGCCTGCACACAACTGTGTCAAGTATATTCACTACCCTTAATCACAAGAGATTTTGCGGATCTACGGAATATTTCACAAATTGACTTTTGTATTATATATGTTAGGGTCAACTGGGTATTTGCGTAAAAAAGGAAATTAAATAAGATTATACCTTATTACACAAACCTTGCTTGCTTTATAATGCCTTATTAAGTAGGGGTAAATAGGATTTATGCTAATCCACAAATTTATACCATTAATCCTATTTTACAGTGCATTTATTTCTGAGTTTTTTTTTCTATTAAATACTACAGTCCTTTCAACATTTTCTGAGTTTACTAGACATTCATGTAATAAAATAGCAAGGATGACTGCTTGGATTAAACATCTTGCCCAATCTATACAATTACAATTTGTATGGTCATTACCTGACACTAGAATGAGTGATGAGCATTTGACAAAGACATGGCAATTTGTTAGCATTGCCTGCTGGCCTGACTGACACTTTTCTATTACCTCAATTTTTCGTGCTGGAGTCTTTTCAGAGCTTCGGTTTCTGATTAAATTCTAGGACAGGCGGTTGCTGCAGCCTCTAAAATATACTTTTGAAATAGCTTTGATAACGTTGTGTCATTCATATATTCTGGCATATATTCTTTTCTACATACTGTATGTTCCACTGTTTATTTTATACCCCTCTGTTCACTAATCACTGTCACTAATAATGTTGCACAGCAATGAAAGGGCTGCTTATTTGCACAGCACATGGTCACTAGGTATAAGATACCATCTAAATACAAATTAAACTAAACGCTAGCATATACTCTTCTAACATTAATCATTCAGGATTCTTGGACAAGGCAGCTATTAATGATACAGAAAGCTGCTAAAAGGGCAAGTACAACACCAGCCATTTTGGTCTGAAATTGCCCTGTATTCTAGAAATCTATTTTGTACTAGTATTGTTGTTTAATTCATGAAACAATTTTCATATTTTTTCCGTTAACAAAATCTATAGGTGTTTCTTTTCCTACCTCTATTAAAATGATACATGACTTTGATTTCATGACTTTTTTTGCTTTAGTATAAAATAAAGGAGAACTCTAATGAAATTGAAGCCTTTTTTTCTCTAATATTCTAAGTATTAATATATGTTCAGCTTGAAATAAGTTCAGCAAATTTGTGTAGTTCAAATCAAGCTCCCACATATACCCATTTAAATAAGATGGTGCAGAGGCACACATTTTTTTTTTGTATATTATATAATAAGCTATATTTATTATATATTATATTGTTAGAACTGGGACTCCAACTTGGACTTACACTAATTGCATTCATCTTAGACTAGCAATTAAAAATTACAGTCTGTTCTTTTTTAGTTTGTTTCATTATAAAAAATAAATGAGCTAAAAATAACTTCAGCTTATTCTCATCTCTTCATAGTGAAGCTAATGCTTAACTGTCTGTTGCACTGTAAAGATCACAATTATTACAAGGAAAAGGAATAAATGCAAAACTACACCTGTTTTAAAAATTCTTATATAAGAGTAATTAATTGAAAATTAAACACCATAAATAGTTTCAGATTTAATAGTTATTCCTTTTAAAATATATAGTTCAGCATGTAGTATGTCTAGTGCTAACAACGCTTTGCCAAACATATAAGTAAGAGGTGCAAAACATGCATACAAATACTGCAGATAGACACCATATATGACAGCAATGACAATGCCAGGAAATATGGAGAATGATAATCAGAAAAGCCATTTTAATGAAAGAAGGAGGTTTTTGAAAGAGATTTCAAGTAGGGTAGGTTGAACATTCAGTAGAATCTTTACATTTATTTGTAATAATTGTTGAGATTGTCCTGGAAATATATAAATTTTCTATTTTTATATTTGTAAAATGTTAGTAACTTGTGTTATAACTGAGCCTTATTCACCACTTTTTCGCCCCCTATCCTGTAACAGCTACCTAATTACAAATAACCAACACAATGTTAAAATGATAAAACACAGAAAAAAGAGCATATTGCCTTCAGTGATGATAAAATTTTACTGCAGCATTATCCTCTGACAGTTTGCAATGACTATGGAATGCCCTCAGCTATGTTCTTTGCTCTACTCTGTCAGCACCCAGGGGATCCCCAAGGGCTTCTCAGGACTCAAAAGGTAGCAGAAGGTGCCCCTTAGATGTAATCTTTACAGAGCATAAAACCAGATACTCTGCTCCAGTCTCCTCACTACAGCAGAGCTGGATTTCAGCTCTATGTTGGGTCTGTTAAAGCAAAGCAGCTAAAGCAGACCTTTTCCATCATGATCACTATTTTGGTTGGTGATATGAAATATATCTTGTGTGCAGCTTGGGTATATCTACATTAGTGATCTAAGATGCCTGAGTGGTTCTTCGTAGGTGTGAATCTGCCTTGACCCTATATTCAATGTCGGGTGGTACTGAAGCAGTAATATAGACATGCTCATTCTGGCAAGTGTATTTTGTGTTCTTGCTTTGGTAGAGCAAGTTACTGCAGAAAATTACATTTCTCTTTATTTCTTCTTCAGTAAAATGTCACCCATATATACATTTATATATATATATATAAACAAGATTCAACATGTGAATTAATTCACCCTTGCAGAAAACCTGTAAAAGATCATATTAATACTTTCATTTGTATCACTTTTGAGATTGAATGTCCCCAGAATTTCTTCTTCCATCTCAGTCAGGTCAGTGGCAAGCTTCTCCATTCACACAACTGCTCTTTCTTGATCTTCAGAGATGCCCACTCTTCTTAAGTGACTTTATATTTTTAGGAAGGCTAGACCAAGTGGCAGGATTAGGCACTCATATTTCAGGCTCATTATAGTTTTGTTAGGTGCCATTGTGTACAACACTGGATCTAAGCCTAACTCATGATTTACCTTTTGTTCATTGCATCAGATTCAGTGATAAGGAGTCATTGTATTATCATCATCTAAGCAGCTGACTGAAATTAATGCTGACATGAAGTCCTTCTTTCCAAAGGAAAGAGAATTATTTAACCTTTACTCACCACTGTCTGTGTACTTGGCCTCAGCAAGCATAAGGAGAAGAAGATACATAAATCTGCAAACAGAAACTTATTTTTACCAGCCCCCTTGGAACTTCAAAAAAAATATAATTTCAGAGACACTAATATTTTGTTACTAAGTGGAGTTCATAGTTACATATGGGGAGAATAGTAGTTCTGAATACACAAATACCAACACTTCTTGCACATGACAATATTATTGTTTTAATTTGCAGCTGCCATTATTTGACCAGTACCTTTCTACACGGCTTTTTATTTTTGACATAGTTAAGTATTGCAGCTCTTGATCTTGTAAAACAGACTAATATAAAGCAGTGATTTAGTTTCATTACTGGCAACATCTCAGTGCATATTTCCCAGGACTCTACTATATCACACTATACATTACCTCAGTTGACACCTTTGGGGTTGTATTTTATTAAAATGTTAAAACACCCGCAATTTCTCTTTTAACTATAAAGTACCTTGTATGTACAGTCAAAAGTGGTCTCTGTAGAAAATGTATTATTTGTGGAGAAAAACCACAGTTTAACATTTTCTTGGCATCATTTTTCCAACAGAAGATGGCTTTCATTTAAAAAAAAACCAAAAGCCCAAACAAAAATATCTAATAAGAACTAGAATATAACTCTATTTACCTCTGTGTGGAAATTAATATACTTCCAAGACAATACAGTCTGCTTAAGACTACTAAAATTTCCAAAAAGCAGCAACTTTTAGCAGTTGCTACTGTCCCCCAGGACTGGGGATGGTCCTGCATAACACTGTAGCATATGAGTGTTCCCCTTCCTGGAAAGTAGGCCAGTTTGGACAGTTAGTAAAAGGACAAGCCAATTTAATATACTGTCCTGGTTTTGGCTGGGATAAAGTTAATTTTCTTCCTAGTAGCTGGTATAGTGCTGTGTTTTGGATTTAGCATGAGAATAAGTTGGTAACACACTGATGTTTTAGTTGTTGCTAAGTAGGGCTTACACTAGTCAAGGACTTTCCAGCTTCCCATGCTCTGCCGGGTGCACAAGAAGCCGGGAGGGGAGGGGACACAGCCAGGACAGCTGATCCAAACTGGCCAAAGGGATATTCCATACCATATGACGTCATGCCCAGTATATAAAGTAGGAGAGTTGGCTGGGGGGCAGCGATCTCTGCCCAGGGACTGGTGGGGCGTTGGTTGGCAGGTGGTGAGCCGTTGCATCACTTCTTTTTCCTGGGTTTCCTGGGGTTCCTCTCTGTTTTGCTTTTAATTACATCATCATCATCATCATCATCATCATCATCATCATCATCATCATCATCATTATATTTCAATTATTAAACTGTTCTTATCTCAACACACAAATTTTCTTACTTTTGCTCTTCGGATTCTCTCCCCCATCTTACCGAGGGAGGGGAAGGAGAGCGAGTGGCTGTGTGGTGTTTGGTTGCAAACTGGGGCTAAACCACAACAATTACTTAGATGCCTCATAAGAAATCTAGAATCCATATATAGTCAATAGAGACAGTCATTCTGAAGATAGCTTCTGGTTATTTGTTTCAAAGTAGTATCCAAGGATACTATTTTGTACCTGACATGTACCTGACATGAGATTACTACTCCCTAGCCTGCAGATTTCTTTATTTTTTCTTTTATAGCAACAGATCTGTTCCGACAGCTTCCTGATGTGGTTTAAGGTTTTTGGAAAACATGACTCACAGTATTTGAAAATGCCTTAGGTTGAAGACATTTAGGATTACACTTGCTTTGAAGCACGAATCTGCATAACTGCCTCTTTAGATACTCAAGTCTAAAATTCACATTCTCAAAATTGCCATTGTCATATACCACCTAGGCTGGAAATAAGTAATTTTTTGTAACTAAAATCCTTCAGATGCCTGAAAATCAGTTTCTGGGTGTAACCAGAATTGTCTTAATGTTACCTTCCTGATATGATAAACTCCAGACCCTACCCACAAGGTAAATCTTTTGCCTGTAGCACCTAACCCAATGGGTGATTCCAGAGAATCCTGTTTCACCAATTCCCAGCAACAGAGAGGACAAATCCGTTATTTAAAAAGTCAATGATTAGGCTGACTATCCAAGATGTAGAATAGAAAAATTTAACTCTTCCCTGCTTGGGGATATTTAAACATCACAGTGGTACAGAACACCACTGGGTTCAGCATCCTATCTGCACCACCTTCTTCGAGCGCTCTGCACTCCCTGCTGCTGGCTCCAAGGGTGAGTGACACATCACATCCTGGCTCTCTTGTTTGGGGGTTGAGGTGAGGTGCCTAAAGTTAGGGTTACAGATACTAAAATGAAGTCTTGCTATAGAGAGTGGCTCCCAGGTCTTGGAGAGGTATGTGATTTAAAAGGGGTTTCTTGTTTTAGCATGCTGATCTTCATATGCTCTATGGAAACTTAAAAGCTACATCTGAATTTCACAGCGCTAGCCATATCTCCCTATGGCATTTAAAAATATTAGTCTTTATCTATCACAATTGAAATTAGCAATAATTAATGGTAGAAACAGCAAGCCAAAATAATACCATTTTGTGTACATGGACTCCATCTTACCTGAATGAGCTGATCATCATCTTACTTACCCCATATTGATATAAAGAGATATAAACTTGATCAGACCCTTGATTACTGTGCATGGGGTACTGTAAACAAATAGGCATGGCAATGTAAAAAATGTTGTGAGTCATGCTGTGACAAAAACATACTGGGCATCTCAGCTGCAGAATTTCCCTGGGAGGATGTTAAACAGCAAAGAGAAGCAAGTTTTACTTAGACTGTTTCAGAACATGGACAATTTAATATAGTCAACTCACATTAAAAAGAATGTAATTTGGAAGCAAAAACACAATACAAAGATGCTGAGCACAAGCAATGTGGGAACTGAAGAATCATTGTGCAAGTTTCAGGAACCCCCTGTGCTCTGCAGGTAGAAGCCTGGTGGATTTGTGGTCACAAGATCAAAATTTTATTGCTTTGTTACAATTATATCGTTACTCTATTTTATTCAAACTGGCAATAAACCAATTTATGGTTTGAAAGGTCTGGGGTCTTGCTTACAATTACTGTCTCTGCACTTAAAAGTTATTGGTAGAGTGATATCACTGTGTGATATTATTTGGTTATTGAGTTACGTGCATTTGTAGTACTCAAGGTTGTCACTGTCTAGAAATGGCTGGACATGCAGTATTCTGCTTCACAGTTTCCCACTGCAGATACAACTTCTCAGCTACAGCATGAATCATTTAAAGCTGCTAGCACTGAATTGCAGACTTGCTATAGTAGCATTTATTAAAAAACATGCTCATTTGGAGCAGTAATTGTTCTGCTACCAGGGCACAACCCTTCATAACATCCCTTTAACAGTTTTTTTATGAAGATAGAACTTTAATTTTTCCAGTAGCTACAAAGTGCAATGCATGAGTACCTTTCCTCATTTGTTTTTCATCATGTATTGCTACCCAGAGGCAATCATTAGCTAATTTGCTGATATATGGTTGCAGTTTATGAGCTTTAAACAATGCTAAGCCATTATGGTTCCATTCTTGGTGCCATAAGAGGAAAATAACTGTCCTTTTACTCTAAGCTGCATAAAAAAAGTCCCTCAACCTATGTGCTTCTAGCTTCTCTCACATGTAAAATTGTTGTTATATTGTCTTTCTTGCTAGAATTAACCCTAAATGGTGTTTAGTCTGCTACTTCCTCCTAAACTGCAGAAAATCCCCATTTTGCTACCTATCACAATGGAAGGATGCAAAATGAGTTTATCACAGGAAGTAACAGCTACTGCTTACTCAGTGTCCTAGTGAAATTAATGTTGAAAAGTAAATTGATTCCTGCTAGTTGTTTTGGTTTGTTCTTCTTTAGCTGCCTAAGGCATTTTTTTAGCATAATGTAAAATGCAAACAAACTAACTAAAGAGTGGTGTGTCTGTTTAATTGTCCTAATTAGTATTGTTAGGTAATGTGATAAAATGTTCTTCTGCATGCTAGCAAAAGAGCAAGGGAGACGATGGCAGGTGGGATGGCCCACATACTACCCTGCCCAGCTCCTCCATTCACAGGAGGGAGAACCTCCTCTCAACCATCAGCAGGTATTGGTGGACTGTGTGCAAAGGGCTCTGAGCATGAGCAGCTGGAGAAGGGCTGTGACTGCAGGGGCTTGTATGCTAAGGTGCCAGTAACTGGGGAGACTGGGATCCAGGGGCAGGTACTGGGTGGACTGTGTGTCTGAGGCCAGCTGCTGGGGAATCCATCTTGTACATATATGCATGTTTCCCACTAATGGACCTTCATGCTGCTCAGCCAGAGAGGGAGCAGGATGAGGCTGCTGCTGCTGCCTGTATTTGTGTGAGTGCTGAGTGTGACTCTCTGTTCTTTATGGCTGGCCATATATATGTGCATATGTGTACCGCATACAGATGTTTGTATGTGTGCCTCCTGGGAATACATGCTCAGCCTCACTATTAGTCTGTCTTAAAATCTTGGTGATACCAACATGTTTTCTGTACATATGTTGTGGGGCAGAACAGAGCCTCTGGCTGACAAGTGATATACAGGAAGGAGATCATCCTCTGGACAAAGCACCCTGGTTAAAATTAAAGCCTGTTGTCCCCAATATCTTCCATGTACTGCCTCTAGAAAGACCTATGAATGAATTAAGCATTAAGGAATTCTGATAAAGTATCCAAGTATTTCTGTAGATACAATTTAAAAATCTCTTAAACCTAATTTAAAATTGAATGCAATTCAAGTTTTTCCCAAAAATAGGTGAGTGAAACGGAGCTTTTTTTCTAAGAATTTTTTTCTCTGGAAACAGAGCAAACAATTTCTTAGAAAACAAGCACCTGGTATCACAGTCTTCAGGTACAATTTGAAAAACTGAAGTTGAAATTTTCATTTGTAATCTAAAACCCCCATGTGTTAGGCATGCATTTTGAAGCTGTGCCATCAGACAGCTAAATTTTTCACTGCTAAGTTATATAAGATCAACCTCAGCCTAGCTAACATGTTATAGTTAAATGCATTTTAGCAGAAACTGTGAAAAAACCCAAATCAGATCTGCAGAGCAATTTAAAATGTTTAAGAATCTCAATCCTAACAACAGCACTGCATGTCAATTAAACTGCAATTCATTTAAAAAGTGTTCTGAGCCAGACTTTGACCCCAGGTGACCACTGAGTAGCAGGACAGGGGTTGGGTTGACCTCAGACAACTTTACCGTATTGTTAAGTGGAAGGGTAAGAGCCTGTAATCCCAGCTACAGCTGCTGGAGGGTGAGGGAGTAACTTCTGTATTTCTACTTTACTGGAGAACCGGTTAAGCCATTAGTCTTACCCCTTCGTATAACACAAAGATCTGCTGCTAGACTGTAATGTTCAGTTCATGGAAAAGTGGTCCTGGTTACACAAGTGGTCAGACAAGATGATCGTAGCAATCCCTATCTATGAACTTACGAATTTTAACATATGTCATATGTTCTCCTTCAACTTACATCAATGTAAATCTTCCTTTGCTTTGATCAAGTAGTTGCATATTCTTGTTGCAACATACTAAATATTGCTTCTACTATAACTAAATATTGCTCTGCATCATGTGTTAAAGCATAGTGCCCATATGAGGCCCGCTGGATCCTTATTGTGTGTGTGAGAAGTCCCCAGGTAATCCCAAGCTAATTCTCTCATTATCTGTACCAGGAGATCTGTCCTTAGTTGCTTAATAGGTGCTGAGCTGCATGTGCTCTATTTTAACATTATCCTTGATGATCTACATAGATTCAGTGGGGACAGCGAGAACTGAAATGCGCTGCCTAAGTCAACCCAAGAACCAGGGTCTCAGTCCCAGACTGTACTCTTCTTTGCAACCACTTTTACAAAACAGAGGAAAAATCTAAAGGCTTAAAGACATGAAAATTCCATTAGAGGTCTAGCCTCCAAAGCATAATTTAAACCACTGCAAGCCAGATCTAAACCACTGTAGGATATTCCTGCAGTCATGCACAGTCCTCTAATAAAACATTCACACACATTTATTTCTTCCCATTACTGATGAATAAGTAGTAGGTACTCAATAAAAAGCTTGGGCTTATGCAGATACAGTTGATGTGTTTCGAATAAGGAGGATTTTTCATTCAAAGGTGCTTGGTATACAATTTAGGGACTTGAGAAATGAAGAGCTAAAATAAAATGACTGGAAATGCAATTTAAACTATAGTCTGGATATCTTCCAATTGTCTTACAGAACTTAAGGAAAAATGTAAATGCTCTGGAGAAGGGAAGACAACAACCTGAAAATCTGTCCTGTTGCTGATGAGATACTGTAGTAAAAGAAAGAATTTAAGCCAGTGAAAACTTACACATTCTCACTTAAATTAGCAATAAGGAAACATACTGTGACAGCACGCCTAGTTTCATTTTTGGATAATTCTGAAAAATGGCACCTTTCTGTGACAACAACATGTAATTAATTTAATGATAACTTGTGGAATGACACTTCATCTAAGGCAGAGATTTATTCTGAGCCTTTTATGTTGTGCTGTTACATTTTAAAAAAAGTCTCTGGACACTGAGTTAGCCATAATGATTTGAAAATAAACAACTTTTTAAAAGATTATTATTTGACATTTGCCACAAGAAAAAAATCACAGCAGTGTAAAGTATTGCTTTGGTTGCTGTTGTTACTGGCCAGGATTCTCTTCTGACTATCCCCTNCTGTATCAAACAGCTCTCACATTTTCTGGAATGCGCCCCTATGACCTTTTTGTTTCCTTGTTAGTGCCAGGCTTTCTCAGGAATTACTCTGATATTACTGGTGTCATGATTCAGTCTCTGTATATGATCCTAAGAATGTCACCTTTTCTTCACCTGCTAGTTTAAATAATCACTTGAAATGTAGTTAATTCCTTGCACAAGAAAAGAACTGTGGACTTCTCTCATCAACCTCAGTCCGCCTCCTCCTGAAATTCTTCTAGGGCCAGTTCTGAGTATAATACTCTTTTCTCCAATAATAAAAATGAACTTGCCAAGACTTACTCTTGCAGATAACTATAGCACTAATGATATATGCAGCAAACTAATCTTTATCCCAGCATGTTCTAGCAGTTGGTACTTGTAACACATTACTGCAATCAATATAACACATACCAGACCACTATCAGAAATGCAGTGGACTGCTTGATATTATTTCAATGACTGAACGCCTTCATGTGCTCCCATACATATTTTGGAGTATGAGTTGCTATCTTCCTTAAATCCTGCAGGGGAAAATGCAGAACTTTGTTGGGGAGGATTTCTTTAAAGCTAGGATATTTATTCCTTCCTATGCATATGATTAGATGGTATTTTGAAAGTAAATGTAAAGTCAGTAAAAAGTGTGAGGATGCCTGTATCTGACTCAGTAGCATACATTCAGATGAGATTTAGTGCAATGCTGCTCCAACACTGCCACAGGGCTTCAGATGACTCAAAGCACAGGCAGAATATTCTCCTACTGGCTCAAAGGCTCCAGAATTTAAATACATGCAACCACATCCAAACAGGATTTGCAAGTTCAGATCAAAATATTTAGTATTGCAAGTAAGTGTTAGAAGTGAGCCAAGCAGAACAGCAGGTTAGACACCACTTATCTTTCTCTAGTGCTACTTTATTCTGCCACTCCTACTGCTGGTTGGTATAAGTAAATAGAAAACAGGGAGATGCTAGTGGGAGTAAAGTGCCCCTAGAAATAAAGGATGCTTAAAGGGCTAAATTGCACATAAAAGAACTGAATAAAATTGTTAATTGTTCAAAGAATTTCAAAGGTTGCTTGGGTGCCTAGGGATTTTGTGTGATCACTACTACTAGAACTGTTTAGGAAGGAGGAATATGTTTGGAACCGTTCTTGTTATATTTTGATCCTTACTAAACTAGCTGTGTTTTACCCTTTAGATTCTTCAGTTTGAATTTTGTGTCTGTATTATAGCTCCCTAGCAGAAATTGAAGTAGTCCAGGTTATAGTTGTGCCACTTTGTTAAAACACATAAATAAAAACGTCATAAAATCCAGTAAGTTTCTGCAAGTTGCCTCCCACATTAGTGATCTTGGATATTGGTTTGAAGAACAAGGCAAAAACATTTAACATCAAGTTGGTTAGTGTTGGAAGTGGGAGGATGACATGCTTGATAAATGAAAGTCAGAGAGTGCACATGAAGTTTTCAAAATGCTGTAATGGACCAATAAATTCCACATGAATAGTTAGTACATAATGCATACATTTGGGATGTTAAGCACAAAGGCCAGGAAATATGGTCAATTCATGTGACAAGCGACAATGGATACTTTTAAAATCACACCGACAACCTTCACGGAGTTGAAAACAACAACAAGCAAACAGATTCATCCATTGCACTTTCTTGTACCAGAGGAAAATATCTGAAGGTCAACCTATATTAAGCCAGTTTTAAGTATTTAATTGATGGTCTTTTTAATCAGCCTTTCTTTAGCCAGGCCCAACGATTTGTAAGATAGTGGTTACAGATGGTACTAGAGTTGGAGCCCAGGAGAAATCAGTTTTTGATGAAACTGTATGTTTTGAGAAAGAACTATATCTGGCTATTCAAAATAGTCATACCTAAATAGGGTTAAGTGAATGGGTAGTCTAAACTGTTGCCTGGTGACAAGTTAGAAAGTGAGCATCTTATTCACGTTAACATCATAAATTATAATCTCACAAAAGGATGTATTTTTAAAATTTGATGGGAGATGGGTCTAATGGAAAAAAGAATGGCCTACTAAAATATTCCAGGAAAATAATCCAAAATTTCTGAAGCCCAATATACAATTATTTGCTAATAATCCTGGACCAAATACTGTCCTCAGCCCAAAAGATACGTCTCCAGAAGAATAATTGCATGGTGTTTCTAACAGTAGAAATGTATATCACATATAGTGTGAAGGTGTGTTTGTTTAATTTTTAAATTTTGAGAAAAATGCAGTTTGCGATTTTGCTGGTCTTTCCTGATGTGAAAAAGCTGGAGAGAAATATGTACGACCTCATAATACATCACGGCTTCAATTTTTTAGTAATATAAACCCTGACCCTGCAAGGTGTTGGCTGTTAGGAGACATTTTTAGGAGACATTCTGCAATGCATGAGGTTGATTGAACCACTGAACTTCATATATTTCAGAAATGCACATTCAGAGGAATTGTGCCAGGTATCATCTGCTACGAACAACTGACCAGTCTTGTTCAGATATAAATATGTTTTACAACACATGTGCAGATGGCCAGCCCTGTCCTGAGGTTAAGCTAATGGACACTGCAGACAACAGAGGGAGACGAGTAGCTGGTCACTTCTGACGTGGTCTAGACTGACAAAGCAACAATGTAAGAAGTCAGTAACAGAAACCACGGAGAGTGAAAAGGGAGAATCAGATGCAACAATAAAATCCCCCCTCTTCAAGCACGATTCTCCAACATGCCAAGTCCTTTCGTACCCACTGAACTTTATTTGGTATTGATAGAATTACACTCTTTCAATGTCTATAATTTCTTATTTTCTATACTCGCAACATCTTATCCCATGCACTCCTCCTCTCCAACCTCTCCTCCACCCCATTACTTTGGTTCTCTTCTCTTTGTGAGTGACCCTTGTTCCTCAATATAAGCACAGCAGGGTGTGTTGCTTTGCTCTCATTCTCTCAGCTGGGCTTTTAATCTCTCTCTGTCACATAGAGGCAAGTTATTCCACTGTTACAAATGCTTCTGTCTTTCCTGAAGTTTCATTCCTTTCTTTCAACACCACCTTTACATTTTTCTCTGAAAATTCAAGTTTGCTTCTTTCGCTTGCTTTCATCATCTGTTTTCTTTACCTTACTTTTATAGCTCCCTCATGTCTCTTTCCTTCAGGTTCTTTGTGTTGCCTAAATCTGATTCAGTACACTTGTACTGATTCAAATCCAGAATAAAAGAGCTCGTCCACTGCCTACTCAAGATGTATTCTAGCACTTTCCTTTCAGATGCTAGAAAATTGTACAGTCTGGAGGTTTATTTTATTCTTGCCAATTTTCTTTCAAAACACATTAATTATCAGTGAATGCATAATTTGTATGGATGCAGAAATAGTCTGAGATAGTCTTGCAACTGTACACTTCTTGAAATATCCATTTGCTGCAGTTTTAGGAAACAATAGTTCTCAGGAAAAAACAGTGCTGCCTCACAAGCTGGAAACAGTATCGCTCTCAGCATATGCCATTGCTTGCAAGATATAAACACTGCTCTTGTGAAACTAATCTGATGCACTGCATCTGTAATTTTTTCCATTTGATTACACTGCAGAAAAGTTTATGCAATCTAATGTGATTTGATAATACTGCATAATAAGTCCATACAGAATACTAAGTGTTTTGGGAGCAAGTGTTTCTCATATGAATGACCTTTATTCTTTGCCAGTATTAGAGAAACACAACAAAATGACTGATGAGCAAACCACCTTCTTTTGTATGGTTTTCCTTTTAATGACTCATTTAGCGTGCTGTTGTAGTATTGACTGAAATAGGAGGAGGCTGAAGTCTGGGGCAAATACTGAGGACTGTGAAATCCTAATTTTGAATTCTAAATCTTATCCTTTGTTGAAGATTTCACTCCCGAAGATCCAACCCCAAATTCTCAATCTGCTCTTTAATCTACTTTCAATTAAATTGAAAAGGCATCTTCTGGACAGATTAAAGATGACTAACTTTTCTATTAGATTTCTGCTGAGTTTACCTTTGTGTATTTTCATACAGCAAAGGATGGGGTTTTGCATCAAGCTGAGGTGCAACTCAGGGAAAACAGTTTGTGAAATAACTTTGGTGTTGACATTAGCCTACTGAGACCCCACCTGGAGTACTG
>VZTV01003236.1:0-10183 GCA_013400875.1 Anhinga rufa
TTAAAAAAAAAAACAAACAACATCTTAAAAGATGACCTTGCTGGCAGCAGCAGTGGTATTTTCGGAACAGCTCTTGATCAGAACACCTTGTTCTGAAAGCAAAAACCCTACTTTAAGTCTCTCTCTCTCAAAAAAAAATAAAAAATCAGAATAAAAAACTGATCCGGAATTTACAAACTGAGTCAATTGGCTCTATCTAAGAATTAGACTGAGCACAAATGGCCTCATCAACAAAAACTACCTTCAAACATTTGAGCTGGATTCTCAAGGGAGTAACACTACAGAATAAAGACTTTCATAGTGTGTGCCCGCACATTGCGTACAAAGTTTAAAATCCTATGTGATACATATTTAACATACCGTGTTATTCAAATTCCCTCTTTTGCTGACAGAATAACTGAAAGGCAACTTCATTGTCATAAAACTGAAAATCAATGCTGAATATAATTTCTAGAGACAGATTTTGCAACAATTAACTATACCTCTTCACAGAGACAGTTCTGGAAAAAGAACAGGAGTCTAAGAGATGGCCAACAAACCATCAGATTTTACTCTCATCCCATTTTAACACTGTCTTCAAAAGCAGTCAGCATAGAGAGTAACTACAGAAATCCCAGAAAAACAAACTGTTATTAATTATTCAATAACTGTTTTGCTGTATTTCTGTAATTTACTTCATAAACAGAAGAGTTCCTCAATCTTGTGGTTAATAAGCATAAACTGTGTAAAGTTTACTGCTTTAAACACTTCAAGAGCTCATGGAGCATGACTTGTAGCTCCTCCAGTATGAACCTGCAGTGATAAAGTTCTTAAATTACAATCTACTAAAAGCAAAGGTTGAAATTTTTATAAAGTGGGGTTTTGTGGGGTTTGAGGTTTTTTAAATGAAGTTACTCAAAAGAACAAAAGAAGTTTTTACATTAAGAAACCCCATAAAGCCTCAGACTTAGTGAAAGAGTATATGTAATGCAACACTGCCTGCTAACATAAATGGACTTGACAGACCAAGCAGAGGGACACCATGACAACGACACATGCAACTACAAGCCAGAACTGTTTTCAGTCCTCATGGTCTGGAAAGCAAGAATATTTCCATGTTACATGTGGTGGTTACCATGGGTTAAGACAACATTGTCAATTAAAATCAGTTACGTCAGACTTATCTGGGAATGTTCTGATAATCTGGCTTAAGAAATAAATGTGACATTTTGAAATTTGCTTTTCTGACTGGTCTGAGGACTGCAAAACAGCAATAGTTTATCCACAGAAAATCTGAAGCACACCTTTGCTGACCTGTAGAACTCAATATATCAAAAAAGTCAAAAATTGCTGAAATACCATCTAATACATTAATTATTAATCATTTCACTATTATATTTTTCTTCCCTCTTCTGCAACTGTTTGATGTATCCATGGAGACTCTGCAGGTAAGGACACTCTTTTCATTACAAGTGAGTGCACTGTCGATTTCAACAAGATCATGATTTTATATTGGATACTCTTAGTAATACTGCAAAGCAAGTTTAAAACAAATCACAAAAAGCAATAATGCTTTTGAATTGGCTACACAAGGGGAAAACAGTTAGACCACTATTTCACTATACAAGAACTGAGGTTGCGATAGCAATCATTTGTTGTTTTGTTGTGTTTTTTCAAATTCCCTTTCTATGCATTGCAAAAGCCTCCATAATATTCTAAGTTATGAGGTACAAAGATTTTGTTAAAGACATTTATATTGTTTTATTAATTCATAGTGATACTGACAAAAACATGAACATCAGAGGTACCTATTTGTCCACATTCAGGTAAAAGACAAAGAACTGAAGAAAATAACTGAAATACGAGGACACCATTTATAACACATTTATACTGCTTTTTTTCAGTGCCATAATTGGATATGACCAAGGTGAAAAGAGACTATGGCCAGTGGTGCAGGGAAGTGAAGAAAGAATGCAGTTGTGGCAATGTATTGCTGTAACTATCTGAATAAGTTTACTTATTAGTACTTGAGAAGAAAACAAACAAATAAGAAAATCCCACACCATTATCTGACCTCTGGAAGAATCTAACTGCATTCAAAAAGTTCTATGACTGGTTTTCACTCATCCAAAGATGAATCTTGACAGCCAGATGAAAGTAATAAGCTTTTTTTTTTAATCTACTGCTATAGTATGTCAAAGATCTTGGACTTTGAATTCTTTTTCCACACTTAATTTTAAAAGTAACATTTCAGCTTTTTTTGTTTCCAAGAGAAGAAACAAAAATAGAAAGGCTCTCTATCAGACAGGGCAAAACCCAGTCCCTTTTAGCTATTGTAGTCCTCTGAAAATTTATACTAGCATAGATGACAAAAGAACTGCATTTCTCCTTTGTCTTCCAGCTTTTATTTTGTAACTGGTTTCACCGCTGTTCTTGAAGACAGTAGAAAAGAAGGGCCACCGTAAGTCTTGTAAGCTAAGGGAGTTTCCAGGTAACGTATACAGAGCTAAATGACCTTCTTGAATTTATATCTTTAAGTATCTTTTAATATGTTGGTTAGCAGCTGTTTTAAAAAGAGTCACAAACTTGTCACTACCTTCTGTGTAACACTGAGGTCCTTCTGCCTCTTAAGCTACAAGAATTCTACAGAAGGCAAAATATTTGTAGGCCAACACTATCCACTTGTTTTTTCTTTTCCGTTCTCTCATTAAGGTGGACTTGTGGGTCATGCTCATGAAATATTGAAAAGTGCACCGATTGTTAAATTTTGTTTTCAGCAAAAAATATTATTACTCTGTGTAATGTGATGGTACCTGGCAGTTCAATTCAGGAGCAGGATTATATTTTTATATCCTATTCAAGAAAAATAGAAATCCAGTTTCTGCTTCCAAAATCCTACAATCCAATTTGAGCAAAATAGACATTCTATGAGATATAGATTTATCTAAGCTGTAAGGCAGATACAGTTACCAAATGTGGGCACATGCAGTAGAACTAGACTCTCTTTACCAGTTTTTAAAGTACAATGTATTTTCAGTTACAGCTTTGGGCACTATTCCCACTTCTACCATTGGTTTGATATATGCTGTTAAAAGAATGGCTATCTTTGCCTATATTTCAATTTTCTAATCTGCAAAATTGCAACACTTGCTCACAAAACACCTATGACAATTCATTAATAATTAAGCAGCCATTTTAAACCCACAAAGCTTCAGCCACTGCTGTACTGCATGCCAACAAAATACTTTCTATTTTCCTATAACTAGTTGGAGAATTTCAGAGTTGACTATTTTTATAATATCAAAACTTTTATTAAAATAGTTCATAAGAACTACAGCATTAGAAAGGGAGTCCTTTCACCAATGTAAGTTCTTTATAAACAATAAATTCTTCACAGAAAACACCATGCTGTAGCCATATGCTTGTTACACACTGCATTCTTTCACTGACTGTTCAAGTGGATATTTTTTGAACATGCTTCTCCGACTATACCACCAACTCACAGTAATGTGCACTATTAGAAACTGCAACATTACAGGACAGTTTGTCACCTGTTAGTGCTGTTGTAGTGGAATCTGTGGAAAGCTTAAGGACAGCTGACACATGTTTACAAAAACACATTGGCAATTCTGAAAAGGCACAGAAATTACTTTTAGGAAGAGAATGAGTGATTTCAGGATGCAAGAAGAGATGGGTGGAAAACAGGAAATTGTTTTCTAATTTAAACATTGTTGTTAAAACAATGTGTATAGAAACCAAGTTAATCTCTCTCAAATAAAGCCTAATAGATTGTTATGATCAAGATGACTATCAGGATACAGCATAGAATCATAGAATCATTAAGGTTGGAAAAGACCTCTAGGATCAAGTCCAACCATCAGCCCAACACCCCCATGCTTCCTAAACCATGTCCCAAAGCGCCACGTCTAGTGATTTTTTGAACACCTCCAGGGATGGTGTATCCACCACCTCTCTGGGCAGCCTGTTCCAGTGCCTGACCTCTCTTTCAGTAAAGAAGTTCTCCCTAATATCCAATCTAAACCTCCCCTGATGCAACTTCAGGCCATTTCCTCTCATTCTATCACTAGTAACTTGGGAGAAAAGACCAACATCCACCTGTAGAGAGCAATAAGGTCTCCCCGAGTCTCCTTTTCTCCAGGCTAAACACCCCCAGCTCCCTCAGCCGCTCCTCATAAGACCTGCTCTCCAGACCCTTCACCAGCTTCGTTGCCCTTCTCTGGATACGCTCCAGCACCTCAATATCCTTCTTGTAGTGAGGGGCCCAAAACCGAACACAGAATTTGAGGTGCGGCCTCACCAGGGCCGAGTACAGGGGCACGATCACTGCCCTACTCCTGCTGCCCACACTATTCCTGATATAAGCCAGGATGCCGTTGGCCGCCTTGGCCACTTGGGCACACTGCTGACTCATGTTCAGCGGCTGTCAACCAACACCCCTGGTCCTTCTCCACTGCGCAGGTTTCCAGCCACTCTTCCCCAAGCCTGTAGCGTTGCATGGGGTTGGTGTGACCCAAGTGCAGGACCTGGCACTTGGCCTTGTTAAACCTCATACAGCTGACCTAGGGCCCATTCATCCAGCCTGTCCAGATCCCTCTGCAGATCCTTCCTACCCTCGAGTGGATCAACAATCCTGCCTAACATCCACAATAGTAGTATACATTACAACAGAGTATCTCGAAAACATGTTCTAGACTTCCTAATTTCTTTGTGATTTTTATCCTTTCCAAGCAAAGGGGGACTACCTTTGTTTATGAACTTTGCAGACTTAGTGCCAAAAAACATAAACACTCTTTCTCTAAACACAGAATGATTTGGTGATCAAAATACAAAACTTTTAATCATCTCTTCCAAAAACTATATTAGACATAAATCAGAACCAGTAGTATTATTCAGTGACACTAAAAAGAAAACCCTAAGTTATTAAAATGCTAATTTCTGCAAGACATTTCACTTACAAATTGGCCTAAGGTCCTTTAAGGAGAGCATAAATTACAGCTTTAGATTCAATCAGGACACTCATTATTTTCTCTTCTAAATGTCTAAGAGAACTATGACAAATAGTTGTCCTCATGCATTCCTTATTGTTTTTCCTTAGGGCCATTATCAGTTATGGTCAGGCTAGAGTTTTCTGAATTGATTGAATTCTAGCTGCAGTAGCAATTTATGTATCTATTACTACCAGCTCTTAGAGATCTGTGACAGAGAAAGAAAACTATACACATTATTTAGATTTTAAGCAAATAAAAATATAATAAACACATTCCTTGTTTCCTGCTATTCAGATACATGTCACTGAGTTAAGCATTTCGAAAATACTACCAGAGCCAACTTTAACTTTCCATTAGTGAAATTCCACACCAGTGAATAATAATAATCTGAAATCAAACCTTTTCTTGAATCAGCCTCTGTAGATGAATCCCACATGACAACATTGCCGAAAACATGGTGAGCATGTACTGCTGAATTTTGCATATTCCATTTGCCAAGGAATTTAGTACAGCTGTTAATCCCACTTTTTCAATAACACTCTGGAAAGCATTAGGTGAGTAACGAGTGATTCTGCATAAAGCCTACAAAAGTGAAAAAAAACCCCAACATTGTTATTTAATGGGATTATTATCTCAAGAAAAATAATGGAGACTAAAAACAGGTGGTGACTTTTGCAATAGTTTAGGAACACAGAGAATTCATACAGTTTCATCCGTAAGACAAATATTAGGGGAAAAGGCTACTTATTAGAGACCTGGAATTCTTCTAAATACATTGCCATACATTCCATGTAGCTGACACTGAAATATTTGGAACACCAACACCAACATCAAACACAGTCACATTACTCTTTCCCTCTAGAGAACAACAGTGATGGAGCAGCATAGACCCTGCTTGAGTCTTTTATCAGCACAGAATGTAGGTAGCATCAGATAACACCGTACTAGAAAGGAGCACAGGGAGCAGAAAATGCAGAGATGGCACACACCACAGAAATTCTGGTCACCCATAAAGGTGGGCATCTTTCTTCTCTCTCTCTGCTCATGGACCATAATCTGATATGTAGCAGTTCACTATCTGAAGTGTTTCTTTAGATCTAGGTACTACTTTAGATCTAGAGACTTGTTAAGGAACAGTGTTTAGTATAGTAAATATACAAACTATGCTCCAAATGGTTGATTTAAAAATATGAGTGACTAAAACAATTCTAACAGAAAATGCAGACACTCACTGAACGCTAGTGAAGTGAGCACAAATCTGTTCAATGTATACTAACTTATCATTTCATAACAAATATTACCAAATGACCTCCAGGATGGATTCATCTCCAAGCCAACACAGCTTTTCCTTTTGATACCTCTGGAAATGCAACCTTCAATATACTATAATTATCTTCAGATAAAGAAAATAAGACTCTTTAGACATTTAAAATTTCATTTTCTTTGGCTTTCATGTAGTGTTAGGATAGAAAAACGGATTACGACAATTATTTGATTCACATGAAAATCTGAATTGGTTTTAGGGAAAAACTTTGAAGGTGACTTTCTTCTGTGAAAAGTAGACAATATGACCACTTCTTTGTTCTTTTCAGACCAGCTATATTCAGAAATTGCTGCTTACTTGGTCTACATTCAATAGTGAGGTCTCATTTAAGAGAAACTATAGTCAACTACACCCACAGAATACTATCATCAGAGAAAAGCTTTCTGTAAGCACCTCAGAAACCGCCCAGTTCACCAGTGCCCTTCAAAACATTACTCAAAACACACCAAAAAAAAAAAAAAGGAAGGCAGAAAAGACAATAAATCAAGAACTTGTGATTTTTAAACAGACATTTTATTGGTGCCATTCATCTACTCTGTTCCTGTTCTTCCTTGTCCTTTCTGGTCCAGGAACCGTATCGATTGCAGCCTTTTATTTTTCTTCTTTCTTTTCACCTCTTTTAAAACACAGACACTCACTCTCAGTTTCTCAGTACAGCATGCTCTATTTCCCCAAGGATACAATCCAGCCCTTCACCTCTAGTCTGAGTTCTCAAAACGAGTGGGCAGGAGGTATGCGCATTCACTAAACATATATCCTCGAGGGTCATATTACCAGTGAACTGCTGGGACCTAGGGACAGACTGTGTCAAAGCAACAAGGAGCTAACTCAGTGTGCAGTGTGGTGCATGCAGATTTGCCAATGCCTTAGCTGTCTGCTACAGACCTCTTCAAACAAGGGTGGCCATAGCCACAGGCCATCTGATGACCTCCAGGCAGATCTGGTAGGAAAGACATGGCTGTCTTCTAGGATCGTATCGCAGCTTTGGAGACAGCAGGAAAGCTCCAGTCCACTAACAACCAAGGGGAGAAGCTTTAAAATCCCATTAGCTTGTATGTCAGAGTGCTCTGCTGTATGAGTGAAACCAACACTTCAGCAGAAAAGCAGAAGATAGAGTTTAATGGGGGATAGAAAACAAAGTATCGTAAATCACTTCAGTAGGTCCAGTATCTGGAGGGAACAGATGGAGATAGGTCAAAAGGTGGTGGAGCAGGAACTGGGAACCAGTGATGAGAAAAGGTAGGAGTAGAGCTCATACCATCATCTCTCAGCAGCAGTCTTGGAACAGTAAATGATTGCAGTGAGAGTAAGGCATTGGCAGAGCCTCTCTTGGAATTGGCTTCTCTGTCCTTGCTCTCTGCATAGCCTTAACCAGCACCTTTTAGTCCAGCAGCTCCAGCCCTAGCACCATGATCTTACCGATCCCTTCCAACTTGAGATATTCTATACTTCTATGACCATCTATGCCCTATCCATTGCCTTCTGGTCTTACCTGCCATACGGTGGCTGAATAACATTCACCCTTTCAAGATGCCTCCATGATTCTCTCAAGTTTGAGAATTAATGCATTAATGCATCTGCAATACCCAAGTCTCTGAAATAAACTATTCAGCACCAATTATTTACAAAAAAAACCAAAAACAAAACAAAAAAAACTCCCAAAAGATTGTCAAGCTTTCCCAAATTAGTTTCCACTTATGTGGCTTATGCTTTGTTACTCCTCCTCCAGCAGAAATAGTGATCTCTCAGAATTGAAATTAAAAAATATTTTTTAAAAAATTAAAAACTTCCAGTATACTGGAAAGAAAATATTCTTCCTGCTGCTGAGCTTGTCAGAATGTCACTCTGACATCTTACAGAATTATTTCTTCTCTGAGTCTAGCAAAATGATAAAAAGATATAGCTTTCCTACAGGCAAAATCTGTGATATTTAGTTGAGGCATGTTGGACTCCAAAGTGAGCAAAAATACTGAGACACAGTCCCCGTTTGGCACCTCTACAGGCAGAACAAGGTAAAGTGTCATTTTTTGACTCTAGAGACTGAAGGCAGAGAATCTTCTTGATATATTTTATTATTGATTGAAATAATCGTAAGTAAAACTCCATAGTGCTTTACTGCTGATATACTTTGCAGACAGCTTGCTAGCTCTAGGTAAAGATATGACACATGTATTTCTTAACAGAAATTTACTTTTACATGTGAATGTAGATGTTAGTCAAGAATAAATTCTTCAGGATACATTCAAACAAGGCAGGAATGACTACATAAAAAATATAACAGGACACTGATGATCTCAGTTTCTGTGTTCATGCAGAATAAAAATGCCTACATATCTATAGCAACAATTTAATGAACATAGAAACTGTACAGTACAATATAGCTGGAGAATACATTAGTATTTTACTTTAAAAATTAGTATGTTACTGAAATGTCTTTAAACTTCAGTTGGTAAAATATCTGCCTGTGCTAGATTTCAATATTGATTGGTTATTTTTTTTCCTAAAGTTAAGATTATATACCCAAATACCCCAGCAGTATTAATACATAACCATGATTTATATCAGGTGCTGGGTAATAAATCCAACAGGTAAGTTCACTTTCTTATTACTTTAGTGTTTCACTACAGGGTAGCAAAAGGATTAGAGTACCACCTTAGTGTATCCTACTTTAGAAGCTTCCTTGTCCAATTCACTTCATATGCAGTATAAAATAATTAAACCTCGGACTTTTGATAAGGAACACAATCCCCAAAACAGTGGAGCGGAAAAATCTAGGAACACGTTCAGACCCAAGCACACTTTTGTGAAGTGATCTGTCTGGAGGTAAGAGATGGAATCAGCTACATGGAAAGCAATAATTTCCATGAAGATGAGAAAAACAAGAAACAAAGCAGTTTGACCAAGGATGTAGAAGAGTGAATGCCTCTTATTCTTGCAGTCCCCTTCACTGTTCCTTTCACTCAAAGCTCTCCAATATGTTAGTCTGGCGCAAGCCCTACCTGCAGCATGACTAAAACCTCAGTAACTACACAAGGGAAAAGTATGATCTCCAGTAAGCCTACTGCCTTCAAAGGAAAAAAAAAATTGTTAGTGGGGAACAGGTTGGTTTTGGGGTTTTTTTTGCTTATGTTGTCCATATGTACAATTATACCACAGATTTGCACAATATGCTGAAGAAATTTTTGCCTCAGCAGAACTCAGTGTGCACACACAACCTGGTCGTCTTTTTAAAACGCCAGCCTCGACACTAAAGCATGCACTGCTAAGGAACTTTGACAGAGAAAGTTAATAGAATGATAAAAGGGCATCTTTCTTACTTAGATTGACACCTACCATTGAAAGGATGTCCCACAGATCAGCTGAATTTCTCCAGGGAATCCTGGTAATTGCAGCTATCATGACTTCCTAAAACACACTGCTTTGTCCTAACATATGTCATCTCTAAGAGGGCTTCTAGAGTAGTTCTTGAGGACTGATAAGCTTTGACAACTAAGTCTTTGAATTTGCATTATGAAGGGAAGAAACAAAATCAGGAAGTAAGGGCTTGACAAAAACAGTATCACTGCAAGTCTTATGAGTGCAAACCCAGGAGTGCCAGATGATTCAATTTTGAACTACAGTATAAGTATGATAACTTACTATACATGTCACCACATTAAACATTGCTGGTTGAGCAAGAAGCCCATAGAGATCAGGTTGCTCTATCACAGCTGCAGTGACAAGAGGTGAAGGAACTGAGGAACTCAAAACCTATGATACTTTCTATCCCCCTCACTTGGAAGAGACCACACAAATGCTAGCACTGTTTGACTGAACTAAGCAATTTATAAAGCCCCATTGACTAGTGAGTAGTGGTAGCAGTCAATGGGGA
>VZTV01003242.1:2901-16182 GCA_013400875.1 Anhinga rufa
TCTCCAGGGATGGAGAGTCCACAACCTCTCTGGGCAAACTATGCCAGTGTTTGATCACCCTTACAGTAAAAATGTTTTTCCTTATGTTTAAATGGAATTTCCTGTATTTCAATTTGTGCCCATGGCCTCTTGTCCTGTCACTGGGCACCGCTGAGAAGGCTCCGTTTTCTTTACTTCCTCCCCGTCAGTTATTTATACACATTGATAAGATCCTCCTGAGCCTTTTGTCCAGGCTGAACAGTCCCAGCTCTCTCAGTCTCTCCTCATCTGAGAAATGCTCCAGTCCCTTCATCATCTTCCTGGCCATTCACTGGACTCCCTCCAGTATGTCCATATCTCTTTTGTACTGGGGAGCCCAGAACAGGACCCAGCACCCCAGATATGTTCCAGCAGGGCTGAGCAGAGGGCAAGGATCACCTCCATTGACCTGCTGGCAGCGCTCTGCCTATCAGAATGCCATTGGCATTTAACCAGTGAAAATAATCTCCCATACAGAACATAGGATTTTCATAGTGACAGTGTAGGTTTAAAAATTGCAATTAACTCTCAAAGTCAAAGATTTGAAGATTTTAAAGGGATAATTTTATGGTAAAGCTATGCTATTCTGAGTATTTTTCACTAACAAGTTGCCTCCTAGTTGAACTAGGACTTGAGTGGCTTCTCAGGAGTTGCAGTGCAATTAGAGGTTTCATCGGAGCAGTGGTCTGGAAGTCTTATCAGGGAAAAACAGTCTTTAGTGATCTTTCTCAAGCATTCAAGTGAAAGAAAACATAGAAGGAAATCCAGGACTATAAGATGATGTGTGTGCTAGGAAGTTTGATTTGTAACTAGTGAATATCGGGGGTTGGAGACTGTAGGGCTTTTGAAATGTCATTAGGGAAAGATGTGTCCCTGCCTACATTAATTTATGTAAACATGATCTTTGTAGAGTCTTTTTAAATTGAAATACAGTGTCCCACCAGTTTTCTGCTGTAAATATGGATTAATAAGTGAGGACATCTTTTTCATTTCCACTTTTTTAGCATCCATGCTCTGAACTCTCTTTCTCTACTAAATCCAAAGATGCATTTAGCAGATGGACAAACGTAGGAGTTAACTTGCACAAGGGACATGTTAATTCATTTCAAAGTCAGTAAACTCAAATCAGTAATTGTGACCTGGCCAAGGCAAAAAGGGAAGAATGCTAGGAAGAATAGAGTAAGGATTTGTATGAGGGGAGGAGAAAGTCATTAAAGCTTAAGGAGCATTAGTGTGAGAATAAGAAGGAGAAGAAGAAAAGAAAAGGTAAAGATGAAATCAGGAGAAGCCAGCATAAGAAGTAAGTGATTATTTGTAGTTGTAGTTTCATTGAGATGTTCCTCCCGAAACTCGATTTCTTTGTGATACAATGTATGCCCATAATGACAGGACTTGTTTAGAATGATTTCCGATTTAAAAAAATATTTCTTGTTTCTCCTGTATTTTGTTTACATTCTTTTCTATATTTTACGGGTGGGAAGTACAGAGTCTTCCCATGGGAGACCCCTCACAGAGCTAGAGATGGGGATAGCATCTCCCCACCGTCTGCCCTTGACATCCTACTTACTTGAGATTTTTTTCTCCAAAAGCTCTGGCAGGCAGTTTTTATTCTAAGCTGTATGGACTGATGTATAACATCCAAATTATTCTCTACCCCTGAGATCTAGAAACATGAATGGACCAAGCATGAACTCGATAAGAGGTGCCGAGCAGCTGCTTTGATTTTCTCATTGGTGTTGGTTGACTGACAGCCTTCCATCTCACAGGGCTGGAAAAGCAATAACTCTCCCAAGGGATTTACACTGGGTGGGTGCTTGGAGGGGCCAGCAGAGGAGGAACATCCCAGGCCAGGCCAGTGGTGTTTCCATCAAGCTGCAGCTCAGGGTGTCGACTCAGTATTGATGTGCAGGTCCAATGCCACCGACTGTTCACCTGTATCTTCACAGCATTTTCTGAGTTTGTATATGGATGTGTCTCATCCACTAGTCAGCCAGGACCGTTACAGCTCAGCTTACATCCCAGCATGCAGCGATGGTTCCTTTAGGGACAGATTATTTAGTAATGACATGAAATTGCCTTGATGCTATAAACCTGATCTGTATGTATTTATTTATCCTGCCACCACGTATATAATCTAATTCTGCATCTGCTTTTTTTTTCTTCCTTTATCACCATCTAGTGCAAATATTGAATATTACCAAGCTGCAGATGTGGAAGTTGGCCCCTTTCTTCAAAAGTAAACCAGAGAGTACCAGCATGCCGGCCATTCGCTTCCTGGTCATTACACAGTGAGCCGGAGAGTTCAGGAATTTGCAAAAGCTGTCATTGTCCCATACAAAAAAATGTACATTGAAATTCTTCAGATACTTTTACAGCTATTAGCCATTTAAAACTGTTTAATATAAGTGGCTTATTTCAGAGAGCAAGAAAAGCAGATTCTGGCAATTTTGCCCTTGATATCTTTTCTATCTGTGTCTCACTTTAGTCAAAATTTACATAATAATGGGTAGGGAAGTGTTGTGGCACACGAACCGGTGCATATTAGTTCTTAGTTGCTTTCCCAAAAGGCTTGAAAATGCAGCAGATTTAATCTAGGTCAAAAAAAAGGAAGGAAAAATAAAAAAAGAAAAAAAAAACACTTCCATTTTGTAGGCAGAGGACATTTATAGAGAGCATTTGTATTCACAAGGGTATGGGAATGACAGAGTGCGACTCCTCCAAAAGAGCTCCCCAGTGCAGCTGAAGGCTGACAGCAAACTAGGACTTGTGGCCAATTAACAGAAAGGCCGTCATAACTTGCAAGGCATGGAGAGAAAAAATTGAGCTCCATGGGATCATTTTTCACTGGCCATTTACAGGGCTGTTACGGGCCTGGAGCATTTGTGCTCTAATGCGATAGGGGCGGTTCGGGGCACGCTGGGGCTGGTGCATTGCCGCCCTGGATGTTATAACCAGGAGGAAAAATAGAGCACAGGGTGGAATTTGGCACGTCCCGGTTGTGAATTCTTCTCACATATGAACCCCTGCCTACCTTCGGCTAATGTATTAATATTAGAAGTGGCATCGCTATAATATGCGCTGTCATTAGAGTGGCGATGTGGTTTCCTGGCTGGTGACAGGATTGGTAATACGGTTTCCATCAGGGTGCGAATTATCTCAAAATATTAGCAAACCTGAGCTAATTGGGAGGTGGCATCGTTAAAGGTTGATTTCTGCAGTATACGGCATTCTATCAGGGATTTCTTCGGGAGTGAATCATTGCCATCGCACTCTCAAGTGACTCCATATACAGTAGAGCAAGGGGATGGTGCAGGTAGGAATCAAAATGATCCCTGCCTTAGCCACCTTCTTTTGCTGTTCAGCAGAATTACAGAAATAGTTGGATTTTTATTTCTGGAAATTTTTTTTGCTTTCCTTTGTCAGGAATGTCTGTCTTTGCTATTCAGGCAGTTCATGTTTTTCTCTGTTTTTGTATGGAATCACACAACCAAAATCTCTAAGACTTGAAACACCTCTCCTAATACTAGACTGATGTCTTCCATGCAGGGTAGCTAATTGCACTAAAATTTGTAACACAGAAGAAATGCCAGACAAGGCTCCCATTGCACTGCACCAAATTTAACAAATGTGAAAAAGCTTGATGCCCAACCACACGCCTGAACTCCGGTGGCAATAGGTCTTTTCAGTGGCTTTGGTGGAGGAGAATTTTTGATGTCTGCGTTGCCTTTTGGAAAATGACTGTGTAGGTCATGGTGGTTTGGTTGCAAATTACACTGTTCAGGCAGCTGTTTGTGATTTACAGAGCATGTATTTCAGCCTTCAGGTGAACAGCTGGAATGCAAGAGACCCTTTATAAAGGCAGCCCTGTTAAATCACAATGTAATGTTTAAATTTTGGTAGTGGAAGAGTAAATGTGGAAATCAGGAGAGGGACATTTGGAGGAAAAAAGAAATAAAAATTCTCCTTAACTTAAACTAGCATGAACTGTGCTGGATTGACAAGAAGCTACTGTCCCCATTGAGATTCCAAGCTTGTATGAAGCCAGCACCTGTTCTGCTTGCAAATGCACACACAAAAGTGAGCTTCATTCACAGAAAGAAAGAAACATAGTGGGACTTCACTCATTTAGCCTTCCAGGGCCTTCAGTCCCTTGATCTGTCAGCCCCTTAGAATTCAAACGCAGCCTTTAAAGGAATTTTCAATTCACAACATGATGACTTTGTTGATGTCCTGAATGTGAATGTATTTTGAATTGAATTTGTCTGCCAGGATTCCATTACTTGCTAAAAGAATACAGAGTTCAATCATCAGATAATCATTATAGCTGTTTTGAAGTGTTTATTTTATTAGTCTAGAAGGTAAAGCAAATTTCATACTTTTAAGTTGTTGCAGGCTTTGCAGGCGCACTGATAAGCTCTTGTATTTCTATACCCTATGGTTAGGGTTCAGATACTGGCAGCAGGTGATAATATGCACAACGCAGGAGAGATCCAAACTGACAAATTTTGACAGTTGAAAACTATAGAAACTCATAAATCAGACCAAGGAATATGAGGGGTTTTTTTCTGTGGTATCTTTTCTTTTTTAATCCCCAAAAGTTAAATTTTCAGGCCTGGGAAATTGCAGCACATTTTTCTTCAAGCAAATCAAAACCTCAGAGTATCTTGTAGAACAACTTGTTTTAACTCCTGTCCACATCCAAGGGTTATTTTCTCATATTGATGCACGTGTGTAATTCCTGGTAACTTTAACCTAGGAACCATATATTGCAGTTTAGGGAGCTGTAAGAGACGTTTTCACACCCAAAGCAAGATGGAGGTTGCTGTATTCATTCAAGCATGAAATCCTGGCTGAGAGATTAAGCCTCTTACACAGATCCCAGTGCCGTTAAATGCCAGCAAGGACTGTGTAAGCCACATCTCCGAGTGGAGGAGAGCTTCCTTTTGTTAGGTGTTCAAAATTAGGAATGTGAACAGCTCTCATGGAGTAATTAGTCTGTGCTTGAATTGGGAGAAAGTGATAAAATAATGGCATGGCGGAGCTCGTAGCGATGTCATACGGCTGTATCTTACAGCCTAACAAAGCCGTGTCTGCTCCGCTGGGTGGATGGGGGCAAGGGTTTCCCAGCTTGCTAATTTGGGTCATAGAGCAGAAGTCACACAGGAGGAGAAGTCCCGTTGCAGGAGGTCACTAACAGCTCTTTGAAAAAATCCTCTTGCTCATAGGAGGAATGGCATTTTTTGAAGTTTCATAGTGAAAACTGCCATTTGTTATGATTCCACAATGTGCACAAATGTCCTTCAGAAGCCCAGGTTTGCTGTCAGCAGACATTCACGGGTACAGTGGTGTGAGAGTCCTCACCATTTGCACTTTTTTTGCCCATCCCTAACTTCTGAATGGTTGCTTTAGTGAAGCCGTGGCTGCATGATCCCTATGTGATCCGTTGCTGCCATCTTTGACAGTGACTCAAGTAAAGCTGTTTCTAGCCATACGCAAGGCTGTTTGCTCCTGTCAGTGTCTTGCTAAACAAGTTTCTGTGGAAATTAAATAAATAAGATCTCCACCACTGGTGCTAATTGGTGCCTTTGGCAGCCTGAGCAGGGGCTTGTGAATTGAATGTGTCATGGAGAATTGAATGTGTCAACTCTCTCCCAATGGCTGGGACCTTGAGGTCTTTTTTCTGGCACTAAATTTCCTTTGAAAAAAGAAAAAGAAAAAAAAAGAGAGAGAAAACAAGCTGAAATAAGAGATCTTTTCCCTTTTTTTTAATGAGGTGTTGAAGTTGAGCATTGTAGTGTACACACTGCAGCGTATTCTCATCAGATGCTTTGAGAAGTAGGGTTGGTTTCTGCTTTTGTTTCTCAGGCATCCTATTAGTTGCTATCAGATGCTCTGCAGCACGGGGTGGCAGGTTTTATTCAGTCCGTGCAAGCGTCTGGCAGGGTAGCCATGAAGTTGTTGCCGATGTCCCTAAGGGACTGTAGGGATCCACATGATTCATTCAGTACTTTTTCTAGGTACAAAGAAGAGATGACTTATGTTGTAGTAAATACTGTTCCAAGTAGAGCACAACCAGCGTACCAAAATACAGGAGATTTGCTGCCTTGGAGCCACTGACTGGCAGCACAAGAAGATACTAGCCTGCATGGAGTTAAACTGGGCTGTATTTCAGGCTGCTGAGGATCGGCAGAACCATGTCCACAAACCAATTCACCTTTTAAGTTGTCCTGACTAGGAGGAGAGAAGGTTACCACTGTCAGGCTTTGAGTTATTTGGATGTCAGAAAAGTTTTGTTGTGATTCAAGACGCTGTCAGGTTTGTTGGTGATGAAGCCAAGATTATGTGTGCAGGGTGCTGGAGAGAGGAGGGTTGGGGTTTTTTCTTTTCTTTTAGTAGGAAATGTGCTTTCTCTTTTCCAGCGGTATCACTGATTTGTCTTTGGCAGTATTATATTTTCTTAGGAAAAATGGAGGAAGGAAAGTCATTTCCTAGTTGTCTTTCAGCAGGGGCCAGCTACCAGTCCTAAAGCACAGATTAGCCCTGTCCTCTTACACAGGTGTCTTCCCTTCCAAAATTTCTGCAGAAAGGGCTGAATTTGGTGCTTTCTCCTACAGGACGTGGTACTGAGCCAAAGAGATTTTACACTGGAAGCATATTCAAAGCCAGCCCCTTGGAGCTGCAGCGGTTTGCATAACTTGGCAGCGAGCAGCTCTGGAAAGTCCATAGGATGAGCTATAGCGTTTCCTTCAGGACCGTGTGCACTGTTGCCTTTTCTGCTCTTCTGCTTTTCTTGCTCTTTCTGCTCTTCTGTGTTATTTTCTTTTGTCTTTAGTCCAGCCCTGACCTCTTTAGCAGATAGCTTCAGAATCAGGCGTCCACAACTGATGCCCATTCTCTCCTCAAACAGGAGATGTTTTGCTGGGGTTTTTAAAGAAGATAGGGGCAAAATGAGTCCAGAGAAAGATTTTGTCCATGTGCATTTTCAGATGTGTCGATCTGTGAACTTAGAAGGCACCATTTTTGTCAGGGACCGATGACCTGCCTGAAACATCTGCATGTTTCCCATTATGCTACTGTTTTTTCCCAGTCCTCATTCACAGAGACATTTTTCTCTCCTGCGCTATTACTTCCTAAAAATGACTAGTTAGAGGGTGTTTCACAGCATATTCATCTTTCAAGTGCAGTTCTTTCAAGTAGTGCCAAGACTGATAAACCAATAGATTTCAAACTTCTTATTGGAAGATAGCCCGCAGAGCTGAAATCTAAAATGAAACTCTTCGGACCCATGGTAAAGGACATCACAATTGCAAAGTCAGGTTAAAAAGCTTTATATTAGAAAGCTAATAAACAAAATGGAGAGGCAATAGTGGAAGATAGACTTTGGAGCTGGCTGGCAGGATAGAAAAACATCGCAGTACTTTCTCAAAGTTACGCTATTAAATGTCAGAGGCTCAGATTTGTTTCCCATTTTAGTTCTGGAGTAAAATAGTTTAAATTTTCAGAATTTACTAGTGAAATAGAAGAATTAGAAACACTGACAGGAAGCACAACCCCTAACAGGCTGTAGTAATCCCTGCCGAACAATGTTCGGCTCACTGGAATAATTACTAAACCGTTTCAATCGTAAACTGTGAAATTTTAAGGAACCCGTTGGCAGTGTGAAAAGTGTTTCTCCCAGCTGCATTAAGTCTGCATTACCTGCCTGCCCGTGTATTGTGTTGCCTGCAAGTGCTTTTCTACGTTAGGGATAAACTCGCTGTATTCCAGCTGGGAATACATGATTACCTTTACTTGTTATAAAGGTAATGGTCGTCGCTGGCCTGGCTGCAAAGCTGGAGGGAGCATTCACAGTGCAATGCACAGCTTGCGCCGAGGAAGAGGCAGCAGAGGGGGAGTTCTGGATTCAGCCCTTCCTTCCAAGGTGTGGTATGGGCCACACAGTTACTTAAAATGTGCTAGTTGTGTTCTGTGCACGCTTTCTCGTAGGTCTCCTTTGTTGTTACAGAGATGCTGTGAGGTTGAACAAAAGCAGGCATATCAGGTGGGACATGATGTTTCACCTTCGTTAATATTAGGGAGCCGGTGAAAGCAACAGCTTTGCTCACTGCCCAAAGGACAGATTATTTTATCTGTGTCTCGCTCCAAGGGAATGCCGAAGCTCAAGAGCCAGGGTTTCTTCTATTTACTGTTTAGTTTTGACATTTCTCTGGAGTTGCAACAAATCTCCATCTGTGATTAAGAGAACAGGATTGTTTTCTAATTCATCAGTAAAATCTGCATCATATTGTTTGATATGAAGTAGGTTTTTGCTTCGGTAGCCACTTCTGCCTCCCAGCCAGCATTACCCAGGATGTTTTCTCTCTCTCCATAGCAGCTGTGTCACCGAGTGCCCCGTCTGCAGCCACAGAGCTCTGTAGGATTTTGGGGGTCTCTTCTTCATGTGACATGGCTCCAGTGCAGGGGCTGCTCGTGTCCACAGGACAAGGGCTGCATTCAGCCTCACCCTATTTCCCCTGTGGACAGAGTAGCAACAGACTAGGCTCTAAGGGAGTGCCTATATCACTGATTTACTATGCTGGGTGGGAGCTATTTAAGTGTGAATTTTCCTTGTCTATACCTGCGATCTTCTGTTATGTGTATAAATGCACAAGTGATGCTCTCAAAGAGGTTTCCCTCCCACTGGAAGTAAAACTGAAATCACAAGCTGTGTTGAGCATCCCACCTGCAGTGTGGATGCAAGGTCCTCCTGCAGTAAGCTCTCCTCACATGCTCTGTGCATCCCTGGGAGCAGACTTCATTACTGTGGGACATTATGGATTGCAGCAAGTCAAATCTTTGTCCTTGTTTCTTTGTCCCATGCCTGTCATGTTATAGCTGTCCCCTGAGGATCTACCCATGAGCCCTGACCTCACCCTGGGGCAGGTGTTGAGCTGCCTGGGTTGCATTTGCTGCAGGAAGAGTTACTTTCCATATTTGCAGCAGCAGAAGTGGCAACAACCTGTGTTTGGTCCCACAGACCGCTCAGTTGGACGATGCTGCCAAAGGGATAAACAAGGGATTAAGGCAACTAAAACCGTCTGCTTTACTGAAGGTTAGACGGACTTAGCACTGCCAACCATCAGCAGCCTCCGCTATCCCACCGGTCACGAATTCTCCTGTAGCTTGTCTTCCTTCTTGCAACTGGGATGAGTGTCCTACCTCCAGTCCTACCTGGTTTCAAATGGTGGGGAGCAAACCTTAGCTCTTACATATAAGGCCCTTCAAATAAGGTCCTGCTTTAACCTGATTTTCTGCCTGGGATGCAACGATGAATTCCTGCTGCTTGAGCTTGCCATGTTGCTTATATTCCAAGTATAATGGGGAGCCTTCAGAAAAATATAACCTTATTTACACTGTACAAAGCCAATTGGATTTTGGTTAACTTAATTTCTAAGTGATTACAGTTCACTAACAATGTAGGTGTGCTATAGATGCAATGCACAGGGGGTGACTTTTAATTTTAAACCATACAAGCTTCCTTTTATTCATGTCATTCAGGCAGCCTCATGATAATTCGCATTTCCAGCTTTCATAATGTGTTGTTCAACCACTGTTTTTTCTCCCTCCCTATTGTACTCTCACAAATCATACTCACTAATTTCTGAAAGCTTTTCATTTCTCTCTATAGGTTGTTGTTTCGTAACATTTTATACAAGAAAAGCTGCTCTTGAGGCACAGAATGCACTGCACAATATTAAAACTTTACCTGGGGTGAGTACCTTTACTTTTTGATCCTAATTATTTTATCGCCAGAAAAATAGCCCTTTTGCTCAAGATGCTGTTTGGTGCCCCAAATGACCTTGATCTTCTCAAGGGAGGGTGGCTAACCTGATGGTCTGTCCTGTCACGGTGCCAGTCCTGTAGCAATGGCATCGTCTCAAAAGGCAGTTGCTCTTCTGTAGAAAGTCCCTTGGCTGGAAACAGTGCTGATTCCTGCTGACTAGAGGCAGTTACTGAAGTACAAGGTAGATTCAATTTTTTTATTTAAGGGGGAGAAGGAAAAACATATGGCAGGAAAACATTGTACAACTGAGGCTTCTAGTTTGAAAAGGGAGAGAAGAGGAAAAGACAAAATACAGCCAACTTTGTTAAATTCAGCCTTTATCCACATGGTTTCTAAACAACCTGGCTGCGCTGGTGTGGTGGCAGCACATCAGGGTACCGTAGAGCGTGGTGCCACGCAGCAGCTTGCACAGTGTCACCCTGTTCCCTGCCGCCAGCTCTCCTTAGCAATCCGTTCTCAATGATACATCACACCGGTTGTAGCTGTGTTGTACAAGCTGTAGCTTGCATTATCCTACAGTAGTTCAGATAGAGAGACGTATATCACTGGTAATTGCATGGCTTAACTCTGAAATCTTCTTGTTCTAATGTTTTCATTTCTTCTGCTGAGCGTAGCCCAATACTTTGGGGATGGGAAAGGAAAAATATAAAGGATGGAAGCATATTCCCTCCTGATGTAGGGGAAGTGTTCAACTATTTGGTTAGAGTGAATGGTTACAGACACAAAAATAAATAAATGTGTACAACTCTGTATAAATAAATAGAACATTGACTGGACTGACAGTTATATGGGCAATATCTCCTTTAGTTCCTACGTGCTGTATGTGAAATTGGACACTATGTATTTGAAGAATTCACATCTGGCCATATGAATGCAATTCCTGTTAGGAAACCCACCTCATCTGTCATGGAAATGACCAACATAGAGAAGTATGTCAGATAGTTACCTGGGAGTCCTCCTAATTCACTGAGGTAAAATGGGAGTCCTCTGTCATTTGCAAGTGAAAGTGCTGGAAGGGGTGGTAGGAAATCTGCAGAGGTAGAACAGCTACAGGAAAACAGAAGAAAAATTGTGGCATTTCAGATTCTAGTGATGTTTTTCAGCAACTGGCCCTTGCAAGAGACGATGTCAAGACCTTACAAGCCTCCCAGTGGCAGGCTTGGCTTTTGAGGGTGTAGAGGATGGAAGTGCCATCCTCAAAGAGAAAGGAAGGCTCTGAGGAATGACTGACTCCCTTTGAGACCCCTTTGGAGCTCAGGCTGAATCTCAGCATCCTCTGGCTCTGCAACCCCAGTTGTTGGTTCCCATCCCCACCGCCAGAAAATGCCAAGCCCTTGGGTGAATGCTCTGTAACCCAATTCAGCTAATGTTGCACTTAACCCAACTCGTTGTGTAAATGCTTTGAGTCAAGCGGCTGTGCTGACTGGCTGGATAGGATGGACACTCTAGCGGAGGTGGTCCTGAGCTGCTGGAGCAGCACCCTGCCCAGCCAGCATCCCTGGATCCAGGGAGGGTGTGGGACCCTACTCTGAAGCTCTACCATGAGATCTATACATCCCTCTCCTCAGAAGCAGGGAGAGTCCTTTCATTTGCTCCTCTGTTCTTCCCTGAGCCCCATGAGCTGGCTGCTGTGTTTTCAGAGATCTTAGTTATCCCAGCAGGTGACTCGGAGGGGCAGACTCCTTCCCTGACCTCCCCATGTACAGGTGGCAAAGCTGGCTCAGCTCTGCGTCGCATCTTACTTGAGCAGGGCATCATTTCTTCTCCACTTTTGTACAGCTAACGAGCATGCAGCAGTTGAAGAGACTACTGTACCTTTTGATATTTTTTTAAATAAAGCTCAAAAGTGTAATATTTTTTCCTAATGCTATCTCTAGCTCTTTGTCATTTAAAACATCTTTTCAAGCCGTGTTTTTCTGTCCTGACTGTGAGGTTGCAAACTTTTCTTTTAAGGAAACATGAAAATTACATTCCCATGACTCTGGGGCTTGGGCTTTAAAAATACTCCTGATACTGCTAGAGATGTTAAGATTTTACTTTGAGATAAGTTGTTATACCTACTTCTTAAAGGGACACCTCTAATAAGGAGAAGAGACTGAAATGCAGATTCGTTACTTCTCTTTGAGAACAATTCAGCATGTATTATATAACAGATTCTATATTTTGCACGTGCTGTATGCTGATGTTCAGCAGATATGGTGATACTGTTATGCTGCGTCTGTGTATTTCCAAAATAACAATTTAAGCATGCTTTAAAGTTGTGGCACACACGCTGAAAACACTTCTCCTTATATGAATTTTAACAGTTTTCATGTTGTTAGCTCTGGCCCACTAAGCAGCTTTCACCAAAAGAGCAGGAATCTGTAGTGGATAGGTCCATGTGCGAAACAGTCTCAGAGCAAACAGAAGCAATCTTCTGGCAGAATTACAACAAAGCATGAATTTGGATCAGGTTCATTTGGGCATCAAGTGTCAGCTTGCTGCCAGTAAATGAGATATGGTATGTAGGAGGTTCAGTAATAATGTGTCTTCTGGAAACAAAAGAATCTGTGCCTTCCACTTTTACTGTAATACCACCATGCGTCAGATAAAGAGCCATCCTTAAATAGCCCAGGAAGAAAATCCTAGGCAAAGGCAGATGATTTATTAGTGTAAGGTAAGGAATGATGGCAAATGCAGAAACGGGGGGCTGCAGGGATGCTGCGGTGGTTGAAACTTGCCTGCGTTTTACCTGCACACAGGTATAACCCGTACTGCTGCAGAAGCATGGAGGGGAATGCCTCTATGTTCATTAAAAGATAGAGGCCAGATTATTTCTGGGCTCAGTCCCTTCACTTCTTAAATGCAGACCCGCTCCATGTGGCTGGGTAAGCAGGTTTTGGATCAGCACTCATGAAGCCAAACAAGTGGGTTTTTAGTGTGAAATGTATCCCCCTTCCAAGGCTGCACGTTCAGTTTAATTTAGGTAGGTATTTGAGCAAAGCCTGCAGTGCTCTGTGTTTATATCTACTTTTTGCATGGACCTCACCCTTAACAGAGACATGAAAACACGACCACTTTATCTGCTCCTTTGAGCTGCACCCTTTTAGTGGACATGAAGAAAATAAGACCAGACATAAATGATTAATGCAGAATCTTGGAAGAAAATATTGCAGGGTGCCTTGCTGTTTGATTACAAGCCTTGGAATTAGTCAACATTTCCATAATTCTAAACCAATATACACCTGTTTTCCCACTGTGATGTGAAGGCACAACTTAATTTAACAGAAACCCCGCTGTGCTAAATCTCTCATTAAATACCAAGCTAGTTCTGTAATTTAAAGTTGCAACACCACTATTTTAACTGAATTGCCTTTGTATTATAAAATTAATAAGAAGTTAATGATGCACTTTGCTGTATTCTCTCAGATTTTTTTTCACAGCAACAACAACAAAAAAAG
>VZTV01003256.1:1368-11578 GCA_013400875.1 Anhinga rufa
CCAGAAGGACAGGGAGCTGCTGGAGCAAGGCCAGCGCAGAGCCACAAGGATGTTCAGGGGATGGAGCATCTCCCTGATGAGGAAAGGCTGAGAGACCTGGGCTTGTTCAGCCTGGGGAAGAGAAGGCTGAGGGGGATCTCCTCTGTGCTTATCAGTATCTGAAGGGCGGGTGTCAGGAGGGTGGGACTGGGCTCTTCTCAGCGGTGCCCGACGACAGGACAAGGGGCACCGGGCACAAGCTGGAACACGGGAAGTTCCACTGAAATCTGAGGACAAACCCCTTTGCTGTGCGGGTGCCAGAGCAGCGGCCCAGGCTGCCCAGAGAGGCTGTGGAGTCTCCTTCCCTGGAGCCATTCCCACCCCGCCTGGACGCGGTCCTGTGCCCCTGCTCTGGGTGTGCTGCTCACACAGGGGGGTTGGATGAGGGGATCTCCAGAGGTCCCTTCCAACCCCCACCGTTCTGTGATCCTGTCAGAGGAGGGAATGCGAGAGGTTTTGAAAAACAGTAGCTGAAATTAAAAAAATTTTTTGGGTGGAAGCTATGGGACATACCTAATACAGCAAAATAAATGTGCAACATACTGTTTTAAGTATTTTGCTCAGATTTTAGCAAACAAGTAGTATTTGAAGGGAGTATTTGTTCTTTTTTGATTGTGAGTTATATTTTATAAACCCTCTCCATCAATAAGAGTGTAAGATACCATCCTCAGACCTGTCTGGAATAAAAGGTCGGTTCAAAGTGCTAAAAAATAAATACCTAACAACTTTATTTCAGAGTCAAGCCCTTTGAGCAGTCAGTATTTGGTTGTATGTTTAGGGAGATGTTGTTTAGGGCTGGGAGAACAGACACATGCTTATGATCAGGTGATGTTTTAGAGATAAAATGCCAAACCTGTAAAGGAAGAAATAATTGGATCTCTGCTTTCCATCAGTGGGGGGACTTACTGCCTCGGTCATGTTGTCCTTGATGCGTTAAAGAGCTCAGGGACCTTTTCAGGGATCTAAGTGTAATCCGGCTTTTAGGAAATGTTCTGCATACCCAGGCTCATAGTTATTGTAATTGCGGCCGCCACCTTTTACTTACTGTGATCAGTGCACTGAATGTCTTCCCATTTCCCCTATTCCCTTTTCTTTGGTACTTAAATGGGAACTGAAATCCAGGAATATTCATCCCCAAATGTTTGCTTTGTTGTTTTTTTTTTTAATATCTAGAACATGAAATGCATTGAATTAGATTTTATGATAGCATTGAAATTACATTTACTGCCTATCTCTGGCTCAGTATGGTTCCTGATTAAAAATAACTGTCTTTCTGACAATCTACTTGAAGGAATATTAAAGGACATCGTCGGCAAAGGCAGTGGGAAGGACTGGTAGGAAGCAGTATTTATATGTGGTGCAGAGGAGAATTTCTTTTGTTTTAATTTCTTCTTAGAGGAAATGTCTGTGGAACTTGTGCAAGAGACTGACTTAATGGAATTAATGATGGGAATTTTTGCAGTTTCTTACAGAAATTATTGGATAGAGCAGCAACAGCCACTAAAGCGAGCAGAGCTAGAGCAGTACAGAGGGCAGACTGTGGCAGAGCCTCAGTTTCAACACCTTCACAGTTCAGTGTTAGTTTTTTTGGCTAGCTAGAGGGCTTTGGTATCAATATACAAGCAGAATATATTTACTTTGCCACTTGGCTGTGGTGTGATTTAAGTTGGTGGGACTGTTTTCCATTGCTTTCACAAAACTACTAAGTATCTCAAGAGCAGCAGTACAAACCAGACATTGAAAGCAATGTGTATGGGGTAGCCTTCGTCTCTTATTGGTTAAATTTTTAAAAAATCTCTTCTTGATGTAAACAAGACTAATGAAGAAAACCTTCCATTAATTCTGAGATTAGGGGGATATGCAGAAAGGGTCATTTTCCAAATATAGCTCAAGTGTATGCAGAATAATTTAAAGCAGATGTACATAATAACGGGACAGACTCAGGTTGCATGGAGAGAGGGAAGTCGTTAGATAAAACTCTACAGTTATGTAATTGAAGATCAAAATGATAAACGGCAGGATTTATTTCTGGTGTTCCATAGGTGCTCACTCTTTGCATAGAACTATTCTATTTTTTTCTTTGCTAATTTAAGAATTTTTTATATTTTAAGACAAATCAGTTCCATATTCAGGCAAATTCTGTGATGGGTGCTACTACTGTTACCCAGTTCCTCTTGTTAGACACTGTCTGAAATAGATTTCAGATGTAATTTAAATTATATTTAGAGTCTGATTTTGGAAGTAAAAGTATAACCATTAAACCAAAAGGCTTCTCTGGAGTAAAGATGCATTGTTAGTGTCTCCCAGGGGTACTATCCGACATCATTTATCTGAAAGATTAGACGATGGTAGCTATCAAACAAGTCACAGAATTACAAAATAAACCCTAAAGAGATTTTGTTTGCTTGTAAGCAGTTCCAGCTGAAATACATAGCAGACTTCATTATAGGAATTGAAAGGATGGAACAGAAACAGTATTTTAAAATTATAATGTTCAAAAACATTGTACATTTTGAATGTTCTCTTGAAAAGAGCAAACCTAATAACTGTGCTTATAAAATGATATATTTGATTTTCAACGAAATGCTATGAACTTTTATGAGTACTTCTGAACTCCATCCTGCTGCAGATGACGTTAACAGAGGCGTTAAGAGTTGACCCCTTAAAAATACTAAGGGTATAGGTAGGCAAGACATCTGAGAGAGCTGCCAGGATCCATAAAATTGCTCCTAAAGGGCCTAAATCAGGTAAATTCCAGGGAGACTTGCAGAGGTCTTCTGATGTATTTAACATGGGTTGAATTTTGTGAAGGAAGGAAGGATTAGAAGTATTAAATTGCTTGACAAGCTCAGGTTATAATGTTTCTGATTTGCATTTTTGCAGTTCAGTAAAAGAAGAAATTGTCATTAACTTAAAATGACGGCAAAAGTAGCTGGAAAACGTGGAGGAGTGCACTGCTGAGACCTGGTTCAACTCTGGAAGCTAAATTATTAAGAAAAAAAAAAGCTGTATGTGTGCGCCTTAGGTATCTGCACTCTTTTTGAAGCTTCTAAATAATTGTGTGTTGGACTTAATTATTTATTATTACTAATTACTTCGGTGTAATATTTGCAAATTGTTCTTGCGCTGCCAAATGGGTGAAGAGCTCTTTGGCAGGCTTGTGGCAGAGAGATGCTCTCTCTTCTGCACCCTCCGCTCCTCTCCCCTTCTCCCCCCATGGAGCCCCGGTGACCTTACTATTCCGTGCCCATCAATCCTACTCTGCCCCGCTTCCTTCCTCTCCTCCCGGTCAATCGATCAATTGATCGATCTCCTCACCCAGCACTTCAGTCTCTGCCTCAGCAAGCTTTTCTGCCCCGCAGATGGCCTTGCCTTTGGCAACACAAGCTCTCCATAGCAAAATGACCTCCCAGCTTTTCAGACCCCTGATCTAATTAACCTTCTGCTTGTCTCCCTGTCCATCCGATCCTCTACTGGCATCTATTCCAGCATAATTCAATTCAGAAACAAAATAAATAAGTAAAACATCATAGTATGCTCTTCAAGGGCCAGAGATGGAGAAATCACATATTCTTGTTTTCTTGTTTCTTTCACGTTGTCTTCTGGTTTCAGAGTAATTAAGTCACATTTATGTTGGATTTTTGAAATTTTTTCCATTACCTTAAAGACTGGACTTCTCCTAAGGGAGCACTGGGTACAGGTACAGAAGTCCGGGTGGCTGGTGCTGGTTTGGGATCCCCTTTCTTCCCTGTAGCTCCACGGTGGGGGATGGGAAGCTCTTGCCTTGCTGATTTTTGCTTCTGTTTGTTCCACTGCTGGATTGCTCTGTGCGTGCAGCAATGTTAAGACTGGACGGTCTGATTTACTGCTTCCAGCATTCTGCTCTGATGGATAAAAATGCCAGATAGCCTAAACACTTTTAGTATTTTAATCTAAAAGGACAACCTGTTTCATATCTCTGTAGGAGCTTTTATTTATTTCTGTCATATAATGCTGCAGTTACCTGTCTCTTCTGAAGATTAAGGACTAAAAGAAAGAAGCATCATTTAGTACAGCTTTTTGGTGACTCCACCTAAAAGTCGATTGCGTATTTCATGTGGTCTTTTGAATAATATTCTTTTTCTTTTCACTTTTTAGAAGGTACCTTTAATTTATGTATACCTCACTACAAAAAGATCTTTATGTTTTATTTTTGAGTTAATTTGGTTTTGCAGTGCAAGGTAAGGCTGGTTGCTCACATTTTTTTTACAGAAAAAAAAAATAAATCCCTGTACTGCTTGGACAAATTACCTCTCCTTCCGACCAGGCTACAGCTTTTGAGACTAATCTGTCTTGGAGCTGTTCATGGATTTTTATTTATGTTATTAGAAATAAGCAATTCACTGCAATATGCTTGTACTCTGCAGGCTATATCTGTGATAAAAGTCCTTGGTCTAGTGGCGAACATCTAGTAAATCTCTTTTGGTTTGGACTTTGACTTCAGCCCCTGAAATGCTGACTCCAGGTTTGGAGCACATGCCCTGAAATTAAACACGACAAATTCCAAGTGGGGAAAACTTTCTCTATAAAATTATTTTGAAATCATTTTTAGTAAGATTCAGAAAAGGCATTTTTCGTGTGGGGATCAGTAAAGGCAAAGGTGTGTACAAAGATGATGTAATCAGAAGTAATTTCATCTCTGGCTAAAGCTGGATGTAGGCAAGATGAGTCTGAGCTCTGTTAGGGCACCCCATCAGTGCTGGGCAGGCGCCGGGCAGGCTGGCTCACACCGCGGTGGGTCTGCTTTTCCTTCCTTGGCCATTTCAGGCAACAGGGCTTATCATTAAAAGCCTCTCGCTTAAAACCAAACAGGATATAAACGACTGAACCAGCTAACTAAAAGCATCGGCTGGCATGAAAGTACGAGTTACGGGGCCTGATGGCTGCTGGGAAGCTAACAGGAGACCTGGTTGGGTGGGCAGGGAGGTACGGTTTACCTACCCAGCCCAGCAGCACGCGTTCCCTCCTACTGCTTTATGTGTGCACGCTTTCTGCTGAACGTGGAGGGATGTAAAGTTACACAGTCTCTAGAACCCATTGAAATACTCATGCACACGCAGTGAGTTGGGGAGTTAAGTTTTTTCTTGTTTAAAAATCCTGGCACCAAGTGTTTTGATATGTCTTTTAATATCGCTTAATGTTTACGCAGGAACGCGTGCACTGATGTAGCGCAGTGCAGCAGCCTCAGACCACGAACCGTGTTGGGATCTCTTGGAACTTGGATTTCTTGGAACTTTAGGTTTGCGTGTCTGTAGCTGAGCTGATTGTTACTGTTTATTGATAAACTAGAGGTTGCTTATTTGGGTTGACTACAGCAACTCGCACACACATACTGCAGTTCCTTACAGCAGTAGTGTCAGAATGCCTAAAAATATGTCAGGCCAGTTCTGTTATCAGCTGTGTGCTCTAATTTCCCCGGTGAGGCTGGGGGAACCAAGTGCGCTGAAGTATGTCTAAAATTTGGCTGCAGCATCAACTGCACATGTGGCAAGGGAGGAAAAAACCCCAGTTATGTCCTTTCATTGAGCTTAGAAAGCATATTAGGTCTTACTGTCAAGTTTGAAAGGCAAGTTACAGCTTCTTTCCGTAATACCCATTCACAGACATCTCAGAGCTGTTATGTCTCTTCTTTGTCACTCAATTAAATGACTGCACTTATTTTCAAAGACCTAAAACCAAAAGAGGGAATAATCCAGTACAATAGTGCTTTGCTCAAGTTAAGTTATCTGTACTTTGAAAGCCACGTTATAATAATAGATAGCTCTACACTAAATGTGATGCTCTCGGGGCTCAGCTTCTTCAGTTGCAGCTGTTGGTACCTTGTGCCACAAGCAGCATCTCACAGGTGAATTAGGGCTGGTTTATCTTCTATGTTCTTATGCGGTGACCTGGGATAAGCTCGTAATTTTCTTTGTTTTACAGGTGAAAGACAGCTTTGTGTCCCTTGGAGATATTTTAGGGGTAGTATAAAAGAGGGGAAGTTTAAGGGCAAGGTTAAGCCCAGCCTCCAAGGAGCAAGTTGTTCTGTTTGGTTTGGGAGCAGTTCCTAATGCTGAGCCGAAGGAAGGCTGCTGTGCCCAGCGCCCCGCAGCCTGCCCCAGCACAGGCTGTGCACTCTCCCTAAATCCTCCCTTGGGTGGGCAGTGCAGAGGTAGATCCAGCTTTTCCTTTCTGCTGAGACACGTAAGTCAGCACGTTTGATATTATTAATACCATGTGTTCTGAAGACAAAATGGGGAATGCCTAATAAGCTTCTAATAATTATGAACAGAGCCATATCCTAGATACGGATATCTAGGATAAATTCTAGAACTTTTTCTAGAAAAAAATAACCTTGGAAAGAAAAGTCTATACAATTTTCCTTTTATGTAAATGTATCTGTTCTGGATTTGACTCCCAGAGATAGTAAATGCCCACAGATTGAATGTGGGTGGTCAGCAGTTCAGAAAATTGGGCCATCCATCTAAATTTGTCTCTGTCTTAAATCTATCCTATTCACGTCAGCGTTGTTTAAAGCAGTACAGTAGGGATTCAATAACTTAGAAGACAGCTTCTATTATCATACAGTATAATCCATTTTCGTAACAGTGAAGTCACTGTGCAAGGACTGTTCCAGATGCTCATCTCCCAAAGTTGATGGTGGTTAGGAATGCAGACACGCTTGCATGTGAGATGCTCCAGGGTTTTTAATTTGCTGTAGTGCAGGTGAGACACTGAAAAATTGCTCTGAGCTTCCCTGAGATGTACATTATGAATTTAAATGGGAATTTCTGGAAGCAGCTGGTTTAAATTTTCTGAGGTCTCCTACATATCCCAGATTCCATGATTTGTGGGTTTCAGTTATAGTTATCAAAAAGCAATATTTAAAGTAACATCTTTTTACTGTAGCTTCAGGCTAAGTGCTGGAGCACCCCCAAGCCAGGACAGAGCTGGGAAACGGAGATGGGCTCTTTTCCAGATTGTACATTATCAGATGAATAATGAACTGTAGACTAATTGCAAACCCTAATTAATCTCCTACAACTGTGCTAAACACAGTATTGCTTCAGTGTAATGTGGAAAGAACTTGACCTTCAGGCTTTAATAGTGCTGCTGGTATGAGGAGGGAAGAACTTGACTTTCAGAACCCGACTTACCTTTGCGATACTATGAGTCAAAAACCTCTACAAGTTTTTGTTATATAATTAAAAACATACAGAAATGGCAGTACACATGCCTGGCCTTTTTCCCGGTGTGCATTGCTAGCTGGAGGCTTGTCTGTGCTGCTCTTCCTACAGACAGTGGAAAAAAAACAGGAAAAATAATCTGGAATGTGGTTTGTGACCTATTTTATAGACTTGATGGGGAATTGGCAGGTGGACTTCGCTTTGTATCGTGGCCCATACTGTGACTGCACAAAGGTTTGGTGTCTGGAGAGCGGTGCTTTCTACGTAATGGTGAGCATGTCAGAAACAGCAGATGACAGTGGAAGATGCACACAGGTTTTCTGTCCTGTTCTTTGCTGTTAACCACGTGGTGTAGCACAGGTTGGCGGCTCTACATCTCATGAGCGCTTTCAAAACGGCACGCGTAGCCTTGGTTTCTCTATGAGTAACTTGGAGGTAGTTTCTGTGTGAGAGAGGAGAGGGAAGGCTCTCCCCTCTACATTGTTGGTCCAGGAAATCTCGCTGCCTGGTGGCTCTGGTACTTCTGGTGCAGGGAAAGCAAGATGGCTGTGTTTCCTTCCATGGGAGGTGCTCAGAATATAACAAGCAATGAGAGGAGAAATAACAGCTAACGTTAGAAGAAACGTGTTGACAGTAGGAGCAATGCATAACCTAAAATTAATGACCAGCATATAATGTTAAAACAGACTTGAATAACATGAATAACCTGAAAACCTCGATACTGACATTGTGGCATGAAAAGTTAGTGGTGTTTTGTTGGTAAAAACACTGGGCAGTAGCCAAGGTAAACAATTCCTGTCTCAATCTGGTTTTCTTCTTGTTTAGGTGACACTGAGCAGGAGCTGGGACCCCCTCCATCCGTAGATGAGGCAGCAAATACACTCATGACTCGCCTGGGCTTCCTCCTGGGAGAGAAAGTCACAGAGGTACAGCCAGGGCCCCAGTACAGCATGGAGGTGCAGGACGAGAACCAGGTATGACCTCTCCAATCCTTCCTGCTTGTACAGCAGTAACTGCACGGGTTATGATCCAAACGCAGCATGTGAGAGAGCGGTTATTTTCTAATTATATGGCAGCTGAGCGTCTCATAATGGTGACATAATTGTTATGAGGTAAAAGGTTGTATCTCCTCGTTAAACGGTGAATCATCATTACAATGCAGCAGTACATGTTTCAGGGATCAGCTGCTACTGTGTGAAACAGCTTCTGTTGTTTTTCTGTTTCTGCAAATGTTGTGGGAGTGGGTAGCATTTCTAATCAGATTATAGTGACCAAAATAATCCGTACTTCCATGGCATCTCATATGCAATATTTGAAAAGTGTTTTAGCAGTGTTACATAAAGGCTCACAGTTTGTCCAGGAAGGGAGAGGTAAGTAGTAGTAGCCTGATTTTTTTACAGAGAGTCACAGTTTTTGCTCATGTTTGCTGAACAAGGTGATTTCATGCTTGAAAACAGATACAGAAAGGAAATAATAAAATCTTTATTGTGATGGAGTTTGTTACATCCCCTCTGGCTAGCTGAAAAGCAAAATAGCAGAAAGCTTAGGGCTGCAATGTAGATTTTGTGGAAACTACCTGAGTTTCTCTCTCCTTCTGTTCAAGCCTGGGCAATATACCCACTCCCAGCAGTGTTGGTAAGATGAGAATGAAACTGGGAGACAGTTTTTTTCCTTGTTTGAATTTTTTTTTTTAATTTGACAGATGGATAGTCCAGTATGTAGCAGAAGAGCATGAAACTCAGAAGCCCAGTTCTAATTCTCTCTCCTTTTAACAGTCATTGCATGACTCTACAGAAGTCACTTAGATATATAACATAGGCATTATTCAGAGGACCTGACTTAAGATCCTGAATTTCTTTAAAAAAGTAGGCAATGAAAAGTGGCAACCAGAAAGATGGTTTCTGTACATTCAAGCTGAGTGCCTGTCATGGCCCTGGTGGCACGTGTGAATCTCTATCCCAGCCTGTGTCACTTGGAAGGAAATTCGGGGACAAGCTTCTCCCCCGAGCCCAGGACTGCTTCTGGCACAAAGCAGGGAGTGCTCGTGGCAAGCAGCATCTTGGGGTCTCTCGGTCCCACACTGTAGGCTGAACCAAAAAGTTTTTGATCAATCTGCATGGGCTGAAGTATGCTTGAGAGCCAAGAAATGTGGTTTTGTCAAGTTTTTGCCTTTAACACATTCATTAAGCTTTTAACACTTTCATTCAATTTTTTTTTATGCAAGTTGTGGTGGATTTGAAATTTACTTTACTATACATTGTGCTAGAAAATGTACCTTTCACAGGCACCTATTTGAACTGAATACTTCAAAGCCAAGCAGTGCTTTCTACTATAAACGGTTCCTTTTGTTGTTGCCTTTTGACAAAAATTAAAATCCCATCTTTTCTCTAAAGCAAAAGATGTCTTTGGCGAATAAATAAAAGAAAAATCTAAAGAGAAACAGCAGAGAGTTGTCTTCTAAAATAGATTGATATCTTGGGCTGTGGGCTAATTTTTGCATGAAAAAGTTTAACAGGGCCTTTGAATGCTATTCATGTGCTGTTGAAGATAAAGACAGGCTGGTTCCTCAATTACCAAGTTAATTTTTTTTCTTTCTTTGTGAGCATCTCCTGCTGTCAGCGCTTGCCTAGAATGGCAGAATGCTTGAGGTTGGAGATGACTCTGGAGGTCATCTCATCCAACCGCCTGCGGAAAGCAGGGCTAGCTTCAAAGTTGTACCACGTTGCTCAGGGCGTGTCCAGGCGAGTTTTCAAGGTCTCCATGGATGGAGCATCAACAGGCTCTCTGGGCAGCCTGTTCTGGGGCTTGATGACTCTGATTTCATTGCTACAATGTGTGACTGCAGTGCCTTGTCCTTCCCTTTGCACTGAGAAGAGCATGATCATGTCTTGTCTACAACCCCCTGCAGGTAGTGGAAGGCTGCCGTGTTCCCTAGATGCAGTTTAGCTGTCTCTTCTCCAGGCTGA
>VZTV01003266.1:0-18170 GCA_013400875.1 Anhinga rufa
GACTGATGCAATATGAAGTGTATGTAAGACACTGGCGAACCATTCGTTGGCACACCTCTGGCTTCGGTCATGTGCCCAGCGCTGTATTTTTACTGTATCGACTTTGTCCCTAAAATAAAAATTTGCCATTTCTGGTTAGCGGACTTGGCTATTTATTACAAAAGGCAAGCACACAGTTCCTGAAATGCTGTCAGTCTTGCAGCTCTGAATGCTTGTTCTCTGTTTGACTTTCCAGCTGTGGTAGAATTTTACTACTGTGGACTGGTGCCTTGAGGTGTAAAAGGCCTTGAGAGACCCCAAAAAATAGTATAGGCAGAGCTTAACCCCAGTGGTTTTTGCAGTACATGGCACTGTGGTCCAAAATGGGTTGCGGTATGTTTGAGATCCTCTGTTAAAGGGGCAGCTGGCAGTGTCAGGCAGGGCCTCGTTTTCGTCTGTGTTTCAAGCCTTGAGGAGGTGGTGGGCACAGAAGCTGATAGACCTGTCAGTGTTCAGTAAACAGTAACCACTTCTGTGCATGTTCTTAAATCAAGCCAAGTCATTCAAACCTGCACTTTTTACTCTCGGCAAGTGAAAAACTGCAAATTAACTGATAATAACTACTGGTAGATTTGTACACAGAGCTTGTTGGGGGGGTGGGTTCTTGTTAGGGTATTTAGAGTTCTTTGTGCCTCAGATTGGGAAAGTATCAAAGAAAGTAAGTTCATTAAGTCCTCTTGGCGCGTTGTAAAATGCATCATCAAACGGTTTACATGAAGATGTTTGAAGGGGAGGGGTGTTTGGTTTTGGTTTTAAGACTTCAAGATCACCCTAAGTAACATGTTTCGGCTCTGTGATTAGAGTTGAAACATCTTCAAAATGGGCAAAGAGCTTAACTGAAAGCAAAGGACTCAACTAAGTGCTTTCCAGCATGAATTTTTAGAGGATAACCTTGCAAGTGATAATGAACTGCATTGGGCACTTTTGTTAGCAAAGGAGTTTAACATCTTAACCAACTCTTTTTAGCACTAAAAAGAAAACAACCAACCTCCCAAAAAAAAAACAAACAACAAACTTTCTGATCCTACAGGCACAAATTGTCATGGCAAAGATACCTTCTCTCTTCATATCAAACTCATAGTCTCTACATTAATTTTCTAGAAAAAAAACATTTTGGAAATAATTTTTTATTGTAGTGAAAATAAGATACCATTATACTCATATGTATACACACACACACACAAAGATTGACTGTATATACACTGAAATACCTCATAAATACCTCATACTGAGTGTAACCAAGACTGTCCTCAGCTTGTGCACAGCAAATACTAAAATACCTTTAAGACACGCCTGCTCCCAGCCACCCTCCACTGCTGCGCTTAGCAGGAGCAGCACCGAAACTGTCTCCCAGGGCTGGCAGCTCAGCAGCAGAGAAACAAGTCACAAGTTGATGCCTACCCTGAGCCCGGTACCCCTCTACACTGTACAGTTACCGTGATCACAGGCCCTGGTGTTAAGGGATGGCTCGGCCGCGCTGCTGCAGGGGCAGGAGGGAGTGGGCTGTGCCCCAGAAACTCCAGACCAGCTGCTCTGAGAGCCCTTGTGTCACCCATCAGAACGGGGCCTCTGTCTCATAACATCTGGTCACAGCAATGTCCGGCAGCATCGTATTACTTCCTGCTGTCTTGCATTATTTGGGCTTACAGGGGTGTATGCAAGCACTTCTTCGACAGATGTGTGGCTCTGATACCCGTTCCCTGCCGCTCAAGGCAAGAAGACACTATGCAGGTGATCCGGTGAGTTTCTCCAGAACACTTGCTCAGCTAAGCCGCCTATAGACAAATAAGTAATTCTCACTATGGCCTAACTCTAAAAAGTATCAAGTGGCTGTTGGCACGTGTGGGCCAAGAACTACAGACTTTGTAGAAACATTAAATAACTTGGCCTTGTTTGCTAGCAGAAGCTAATGTGAGACTTAGTGCCCTAACCCTGACAGCCATGTTAATGCCTTCAACGAGAGACACTGGGCGACTGAACAGAGCCCCAACACACCTCAACATGTAGTCAGAACTCTCTTCATAATTTGGAAGATAAAGCTCAGTTTCTGTACCTCAGAGGTCCCCATCTCAATTCAGCTATTTTAAAATGCTTCAGGCTAACTACTTCTGCTTAAGGAATTCTACACTGACTTCCACTAAGCCAAGAATAATCTCATTTTTTCCCTTCTTCGTAGGAAAGTGCTGCCATCTACCAAATATGCATGCACTTAAGTACCACAGCCTGATTTTGAAACAGAGCTCATAGCAGGCTATTGCCCAGTTCAGTAAATAAAAATCAAATATTACTTGGCTGAATTCAACATTGAGTAAACACTAAATATATTTTTAAAAAGGATGGGCACAAATGCCACTGTAGTATTTCACCACTAAACTATTCACCTTTCTATTTCAAGAAATAAATCCATTATGAAAATAAGCTAGTAGGGAAATACACAACAAATAAATAATGCATATTAACTTATAAAATATCAAACGACTTGCCTACATAGAAAAAAGTCAATGTTAGTCACTTAAGCTTCACAGAACATTTGTATGATAGAAGCCCTTCTGTGTCCCAGCTTGTGTGTCTGCCAGGAACAGCTGGAGAGCCAACCACCTTGGCTTCAAAACCACCGTACCGCCCTGCTGAAGTACTGCCCTGCCTCGCCGGGGCACCCCGTGGGGTCGCCGCCAGGCAGTGGTGGTGCTGGTTGTTGGGGAGAGCCTTCGGCAGGCTCAGTACTGTGTTCTGTTCTGCTAATGCCAGGTAGCAAAACGTACATCAGGCGTCTGTACAAAAGAACAATTTTTCCAGTGAGGTTATGTTTGTGTTTAAAGTGGAAATGCTTTAAAACAATGCTAACATAATTCTAGCACAACAGTTCTTCCCTACAAATCATTCACGTGCAAACCAAATATTTCTTTCCACTAGTACTTTATACCTGTGAAATTGCTACAGTAGCCTCCGGTGAGGGGATAAATGCCAGACAGGGATTTTAAATGTGCATTTTATTTTGGTTGTGCATGTATCTCCTCTTACCTGGGAGATTTTTTTGCCTTGGTATACAAACTTTCACTGTTTCAGAGTTAAAAAAAAAAATAAAATGAACTTTCATAACCTCTGCCACTTCTGATCACCTCTTCAAAATGTCACTTTACACAGAAAAGCCAGAAGTAATTGAGATAAACAGACATCTGTACATTTCAGCCGTTCATTTAGAAAACATCTGTATCCATCCATGCAATGTTAAGACTATAAGTAACTTTGCAGTTACATCTGATCCCATTGCTATGGCAACAAGGTAGTCTTTATCTCCCGCATGCATTCTACTGATTTCTTTTTTTCTTAAAGCAGCTTCCTGAAATGAAAAACAGAGAAGCAACGATTAAGTTAGTCTCTTTCAAACATTGGATGCAAGGGTCATATGAGGCAGCCCTTACTACTTCCCAGCTGTGGAGAGTTTAGACGCTGATCCTTTTCAGGATGAAAAACTGAACAACTGACATGGAAAAACGTGAAGTGCTGTTGTTTTCAATTAAAAACAAAGTCTGGTTGTTGACCTTGGAACACAAGATTTTTGCTACTGTAGTTATTTTTAATAGGATCCCAAGGAATTTTACTACAGTGTCTTTCAAACTAACCCAGCTAGCTGTTAATTTGCTGCTTGCTACACTGAGAATACAGTTCATAAGAGTGTGTATGCCAATGATTAGTTCCTTGATGGCCTTTTTCAAAGCACACAGCTCAGCTTGGTGAATTGTTTGGAACTGTAAGCTTTCTGTTACGGTAGGTGCCCACCGTACCAGCCAGGGTTGTACTAGTGATCTGTTGGGTTTTGGTTAGTTGCCAAGTCTTAAGAACTCAAGATGAACTAACATGCTTTTAACAATTCTATTTTAAATAGAACACTAGGCAATAGTAACCACACTACAAGAGTTAAGAAGGTTCTATCTGTGCTTTCAAGGACCTAAATTGATGTCAGTGCTTCTCTGACACCTGTTAACTTTGGGATTCCTCTTCACTGTTTTTAACGTACCTTCTGGGGCTATCTACTTTTGACACTGATTAAGTGCTTTAAAAGGGTTGAACCTCTTCAGAAATAATGTTGAAATCTTAACCTCTAGTGTCCCAGCATTTCTAGACCCTTTATAGGAAAAATACGGTAATGTAGTGAAGGCCACATGAGAAAACATCAAAGGATTTATTCAGACAAGACAGTTCACTCACATTTGATGCTGCCTAACAAACTCTGCAAACTGACGGTCTTTAGCATAGAGCTCTATAATTCGAATTCTGTCCTGAATTTCCTAGAAGACAAGAAACACAATTGTAAGTACATAATAGAAATTAGAATGCGACTGAAATAACCGATGTCTGGTTTTTGGAAAATAAAACTCCTATGATTTGCTATTTCAAGGAGCAGAGCTTGAAATGAGGTGCTCCAATACTAAATACTTTTTTTGAAGTGAAGTACTTCATTGGAATCCAGTAATACTTTGCTTTTAAATCAAAACCAGGGTTTGGACAGAGTGTGGCATTTCAACAGGCTTTAACAAAACCATTTATCTCTCACAGATACTTTGTCTACAAGCCCAGCTACAGGCTGGATTCACACCTCTCACAGTTGGTTAAGGATCTGTGGTTAGTTCCTGGATATAAATCTCTTCTTTTTAGCCTTCTAGACTAAACCCTGGATATTGCGTATACAGGAAGAAAGGAGAAGGATGTGATCTACATTGCAGGTTATAGAAAGACCTAAACTTAAAAAAAACCAAAACAAACCAACCTGTAAAAAGGCCTGGACACACCAAGTTTTCACTGTATAACTCCTCTTACATTGGGTAGCTGGCGTTAAAAGCTAAAGGCTGTGTCGAGCAATACAACAGCAAACCTCCCCAGCTCCCATGAAGTTACTTAAGCAGTCAGCTCCTTCATCATGTGAAATTCATTACGGGTCAGAACACACCCATTCCTTTCTCTATACATAACAGCAAGGGGGGAAAGAGATCCCTTCTCTCTTCTCTTACATAGTTGCAGCAGCCTTTAGTTGCAACTTGTTGCCTAGAGCATAGACGCTGGGGAAAGACTGGGCCCACCTCTCAGGTTACAAGTGTGGAATAAGCTTCTTGTTTACATGATCTTTTCCATGCCACTATGAAAACAAGGCCATTTACCTCCTTAGTAAGCTCACTGTTTTCATAAATGTGCCTGATCTCTTCACTGCTGTAGTCTGTGGATGTCTCTGCACTGGTAGAACTGTAGGACGTTAGCTGAGGGTATCTCCGGTAATAATGGCTGTAGCCAGTCGTATCACTTTCATACATGGGGTTGTATTTAACTGCATTCTCAATGGACGAGAGGCTGTCACCCTGCCTGGGGGAGCAATAAAGAAACTGTGAGCTTCTCTGTGGCCTGGAAGGGCAGCAGATAGATTAAGGAAGCCTGGCATTTGGAGGTGCCTCTACATCCTGTTGCTTGTCAACTGTGTGACATGAGACTTATGATAGAATTATCCTTATTGTACCAGATGTGTTTTAAAATATTAGGTGGTGTCACTTACCCCTGTGACTCCTCGGTGTCACTCTTTGCGTACTGGTCTCGAAGGGTCCTGGCCAAGAAGAAGATGACAGCAGACGCCACAAGAAGGAATCCTGCCACAGAAGCAATTGCAATACCCACAACCAGTGGCTCAGACACGTATTCTTCACAGTGCTCCCCTCTGTACCACCAGTTCTCTCCCACACGACATCTGCAACAAAGAAAAATGGGGAAATTAAACACCAGCAAAAGTTTGGGTTAATGTAAATATATTTAACTTCCTGTATGACGTGCTCTCAGTTAAGTCATCTCAATAAATACCTTTGCATGTTCAAGCACTAACTTTCTTTCATTATTATTATTATTANGCCTGGGCCAGTGTCTCACCACCCTCACTGTAAAAAATTTCTTCCTTATATCCAGTCTAAATCTACCCTCCTTTAGTTTAAAATCATTACTCCTTGTCCTATTCCAACAGGCCCTGCTAAAAAGTTTGTCCCCTTTAAGTACTGGAAGGCCGCAATAAGGTCTCCCCAGAGCCTTCTCTTCTCCAGGCTGAACAACCCCAATTAATGAATTGAGTGAAGATAGGTAAAATAATAAAAGGATAACGCATTTCTGATGGAAAAAGCCTGTGGTTTTTGCAACTTAGAGTATCCTGTGGTGTGTTAAAACTGAAAGGAATTTAGACTTAAGTAAAAAGTTATGCCTTGATTGAGCCTTGCACATGACATAGCAAACACTGTAAAGGTAGAAAGCAGTTGTCTTATTCATATTGTAATGTAAATACAAATGAAGGTGTGTTAAACAAGGAGAATGTTTATAGTGTAATGAACTCCACAATGGGTAGTTAAAATAATACAAAATAAATTACTAGAAAGAAGTGTCCTTCCAAGAGTGTATCTTCAGAAGAGTTGCCCAAAACAGCATTCATTATTTCTGCCTTGCTGTCGTTTTGAACATGAGAACTTTAATGTTAATACTGACTTTAAATACACCAATACAAAGAATATATTTGCATTACGTGTGTTTGGGAGTTCTGGCTTTAAAAACTCAAGGAATCGTAATGTATTACGACCACTCACAGCAATGAACCTTATTAATAACGAACACATCAGTAAATTTAGTCTTCTAACATAAACACCTGAAATAGTTTCTGAAAGCAGTAAGCAATACTTTAAATTTTTCAGAAAGTTCTTAAAAAATGCTAGCTGGAGCATGCTTGAGTTCAGATACTTACCTGTTCCTAATTAACACTATTATACAAATATGATAAAATTTATAGAATATCTTTGATAGTATCTATTTTTGTAGCTTTAAAAACATTTTTATTTCTCCCGTTAACTGCTGGGACTCTAAGACTGACTTTAGAGACATTCCAAGTAATTAAAAAAAAATCACCTGAAGTAACATAAATAATAACTATTAGTAGTAATATTCTTTTTTTGCAGTAAATCTCCTACCTTTTGTTGATAGGTATATTTTATTTTTAAAAACCGACTGTTACATTGCTTGAAAAGGAAAAAAATTAAGTGCAGTGTCAGAGGGAGCATCAATTTGTCTAAACCTTTTCGATGACCTGCAAAATACAGAGATCCTGTTCAAATGCACCTGTATCTTTGCAAAAGCAAAAATTTGAACAGGGGGCTCGTGCCTTGGTCTTTTCATGAACCACACATGGTTTTCCCCAAGTGGCCAATGATTTGCTTTTAGAATTTTTTCTTAAGCAAGAGCTTAAGATTTTTATATATTTATGCTGTATGAACATGCCTTTCAGATATGAATTTTTGTGATGGCATTAACTCTCATATGTTTTATGACATTATCTAACGCTTTGCTGCTTGAGAAAACCTCTGGAGATAAATTGTCCCCAACGGTCAATGAAGGTGATTTGAACAACTCGGTATGTTCCATTACTACCATTTTTCCTAGTTAGTTTTATTTCCTGATATTTCTATTCTATTCAAGAAATTTGTTACTGTCTCATTTCCAGTATTTACATAGGAAAACTTAACAATACTGGGCCTCCACTCAGCAGCATAGCATGAATGATAATCATTATTGTCTCACTTGTTGCACATTATCTTAGAATTTTGCACAATCTTGTCGCATGCTACAACAGAGGAGACAATAAGGAGTTCTCATACAGGAAGCACGTGTCCCAAGCAGCAGGATGACCTACCTACAGATGGCCCCTTGCCCAGGGCTTATGTCACACTTCCCATCGTTCAGGCAAAAGTTTGGTTGCAGATCACAAATGCTATTGCATGGCAGCCCGTCGATGCTTAGGTAGCCAGGATTGCAGACGCACTCAGCTTCCCCGCTCCAGCGATTTACTAAACATTCGGAGAACTCATTGCAGGCCTGGAACTTGCAGGGATCTGCTTGCTCACCTGAGAATACACAAAGCAGAAAATACTAATGATAGAGGAGAATCTTAACTGAGGCCAAGTGCTGACTGTCTGTTGCCATTTTCTCTAATGATCTCTTAGTTAAAATAATCCGCAAAAATCTGGCATGCATCTTTCCTGAGTAACCAAAGGTCCTGCTAAGGTGAACAAGCACTAGGAAGTGTGCCCATATCTGCCTGCGCAGCACATGTCAGTGGTATGGCTAAGAGCACCCAACAAGCCAATCGAAAAAGCAAGTATAAAATGTTCTTTTCTTTACTGGAACATGCAGTACCTCAGATGTTCTCTGTCTGCTGGAACTGTATTTTGCAAATGAGTAAAACACAGCCTATCTCCAGTAGTGTTATAGAAAACCTAAGCAGTGTACAGGGACGGGCAAGGGGCATTCGGGCACTCGGCACCTACTATGAGGTGATTCACCTTTGTCTGCAAGGAACACAAGCTTATAGCATTTGAGATATCTCACCTGTGTCAAGCTTAAGAGGGCTGGCGTGCAGTTAAATGATCAATATCAGATGATTTGTCATGCTAATTAGACCATCTTTATAAGAGAGCTACCTCAGAAGAACAGCTACCATTTGTCAACAGGTCAGCACCGTTATTTTTCTCTAACCTTAAAACAGGAAATATTTCTAAGTTGTTTCTGTGGTAACCTACTGGCTAACTTGCACAGGGATAAAACTTTCTCCCTGTATCAGAGAAGTGAACTAAGAGGGCCTGTAACTTTTCAGTGCAACCAAGACCTTACCACAAGAGTGCAGCAGCAGCTGGTACCTGTGTAGATGCCTGCGTGGGAACGATCACATGCACACATGCTGTTCTCACTGACCAGCCATCCCCCTCACTCCCCAGTGAAAGTGCAGTGGCATTATATGGAGTATTACGTGAGCCAATTTTGTCCCCATGTTTCTATATGGGGCCCTATACAGCTTGCTGGGCCCCACTTCGATTTTCATCTCTTTAGTCCCCTAACAGATTTTTATTTGTTTGTTTGTTTTAACCCCGTGAAAGCCTGTCTGTCGAAAGCCCAACCTGTGAAAAGCAGTGGGCAGTCTCTGAGCCGCTGGGATCCTTAGTATGTTCGTAAAGCAGAAGTTGCTCTAAATCCCTCGCTCCAAAACACATTTCCCTGCCATCCTTACCTGATTCTACATCCAGGGAGTATTTATCGATGGCCAGGTTCATGGTGTGATATGCGGTGTTGCAGAAGTCTTCCAGGATCATGTACACAGCGTTGGTGACGTTCCGAGGCACGGGTTTGGCAAATTTCATTCGGCTGTTCACCACAATGCTGCCATTTCTGAAGTTCAGGATTTCCAGATTCTGGAAGCCTGTCAGATTTGACTGAAGGTAGGGCACCAGCTGCAACAGAGGGGACGTGAGAGAAAAGCTGAATCTTTGAATTTCTACTCAAGCCAGTTGCACTGTTATTGCATCAAACAGAGGGAGTCTGAATTATTTTATCCACATCCCACAGCAAGGGCATTGAAACTTTACCCAATGGTGGCCTGTGCTGGCAGCCTGCCAGGAGCCCAAGTACTTCAGATAGCTCGTAAGTGTATACGCATTTGCAGACAATTTCCAAAAATATGTGATTCAGAAATGCAGTTCTCAGGGCATGCATGCTACTCTCCCTTCATCTAATCACCAGGCATACTCACCATTTCACAGGGTATTTCCTTCAAGCATGTCCCACTTCCTTCTCTCTCCTTTGCTCCCTTCATCTCCCACAACAATATATTAATTCCAGCCAGGAGAGGGGAAGTTCCCAGTTAAAATTTAGACAATTGTTGCTGTGTAACTCCTGTAAGGCTTTGCTAGCCATCAGTCAGTTTAGGAACAGCTTAACAGCTTAGTTCCCTGAACTACCTCTTACTTAGGATGGGTTGAAAGTGTTGCAGAAAAGTTTCCTCCCCACAGCCCCAATTTATTTACTTCTCTCTCCCTACAGACTACAGAGCATTCTGGAAGCAAGTAAGGGGAGTGTCGTAGGGACTTCAGCTACACCGCTACATTTATTGACACCAGCAGAGCATCTAGCCCACAGTGCTAAAAACTTACACTTCAGAGAGACTACCGAGGAAATAAAAGGCAAACAACACTCCCCACCCACCCCCCATTTCCAGACAGAGTTTTCCCATGGAGGGACACAATATCTCTACACACCAGTCTTGAGTTGTTCTCCGCAAAAGAGAGCAAACAATTATTTACCAACAATTTCTGTCTATCTGATAATGGACACTTAGCATAGAAATGGTTCTTACTAGTTCCAAGAATCGCTGCTCCAACGCTTTGTATTCAGGGGAATTTTTATTAAACAGGTCCTCTGAAAACATCATGTTGGTAACCCGAAGACTGAAAAACACGACTAGAGCTCGTGATGGGACAGGAGTGCTACTGCGATTTTCATGTGTGGCCCAAGCCACACTGGCCATCTCTGTGGACTGGACACGAGTTGTTAGCTCCACATGACTTTCAGTCATGATCTTTCCCTCCTCAGTCAGCTCAGGAGAAAAGCGGACAGTGCTCATACGATCCAGGTCCACTGAAACGTCCAGGACTCTGGTCGTTTCATCTCCCAACTTTGTTGAGGTAGCTGCAGATGATGACGCCGTGGATCCCACAGGAGGAAGATGGGACGGAAGCTCTACAGTGCTTGTTGTTACACTCACCGTTACGTAAGAGTTCGTAACAGTGCTGAAGCTCATGGAAACATGTGTGTCATGGTCTGTACCACCCTGCCCAGCAAAGCCCTCTGGAATGGTGGTCTGATCTGTTACAGAAGGAACTGCAGTTGAAACCTGAGTGGCAGTTGGCTTTGCTGGTTGCGCTGTCTGATCTAGTGATTTTTCTAGTGCTCTATCAGTAGGCCAAACATCAGCTGGTTTCTTCACTGCTGATCCGGTAGTGTCTTGGCCTGCTGCTGCTGAATCTAGGGTTTGCTGCACTTCTGTGGAAACATCAGGCTTTACTGTGGAAGGATCTGCAATCAGAATACTTTCTGAAGAGCTTGTGTCAAAGTGGCCTATTGTAGCAGCTTCAGTTACATCTGACTGCCCCATCGTGAATAGTTCTTCTACCATTGTCCTGTCTTCATTTTGGTGTTCAACTGCTTCAGAAATGGTGCTCTGACCTACACTGAACTCTTCAGGTTGCTCCATACTGATGGTCCCCGTAGATGTAATGAGACTATCTTCAACAGGCAGACCTGTATTGTGAGGTGAGACAGGGGCCTCTCCAGTTGGCATGTCTACAAAGGAATGGTCCACAGAAGGCTCCAAAACCAAGGATGGTTTAACAAAAGAATCATACATGCCCAATGTTTCTGTCTGTGTAGATGGTTCCATAGATGATGGCTCTTCTGTCTGTAACAGAGGTACCTGCTCAGTTATAGTCTCTGGAAAGACAAATATTTCAGACTCATTGAGGAAATCTTCTTTTATATTGGCCATACCTTCATTCTCATCTTTGGAAGGATCATCATCAAATTTGTTCCCAGAGTTAAGAATATAGTCTAAGATCATGCCTTCAGGAATATCCTCAGTTCTGATTAACGAAGATTCATTGTCATCTTCAAGCCAGCTATCAGGACCAGGGTAGAAAACTGGTTCCAGTGTTGCTTCTTCCCAAGGCCAAATACCTGATTCCATTTCTCTTCCTGAACCATCAAAAGCTGACCCAGACCCATCATCATATATAACTCTATCTCTGAGATATATATCAGTTTCATCTTCCACAGGGTGTACTTCTAAGGGAAAATTAATTTCTTCCACAGACTCATGCAACACAGAGTCTGCACTGTTACTGTCTGCAGGACTACCCTGAGTTACTTCTTCCTTCTCAGCAGATACTGTTTCTTTAATGTCAGTCTTTGTGACTGATGAAGAGGCCACTGTTGGTGCAGAAAGCAGAGGAACTGCATAATCATCTGTAGATTGAGGTTCTTCAGGCATGAGGTGAGGAGGAGGACTTGAAGGCAAAAGAAGGTCTTCAGATAGTCTACTATCTTCAAACACTAAAAGAAAAGATAAATTTCCAGTTAGAATCATTGAATCATTTAGGTTGGAAAAGACCTTTAAGATCATTGACTCCAACTGTAAACCTAACAGTACCAAGTCCACCACTAAACCATGTCCCTAAGTGCCACATATACATGTCTTTTAAATACCTCCAGGATGGTGACTCAACCACCTCCCTGGGCAGCCTGTTCCAATGCCTTCACCCTTTCAGCAAATAAATTTTTCCCAATATCCAGTCTAAACCTCCCCAGATGCAACCTGAGGCCGTTTCCTCTTGTCCTGTTGTTTGTTACTTGGGAGAAGAGACCAACACCCACCTCGCTACAACCTCCTTTCAGGTAGTTGTAGAGAGCGATAAGGCCTCCCCTCAGCCTCCTCTTCTCCAGGCTGAACAACCCCAGTTACCTCAGCTGCTCCTCATAAGACTTGTGCTCCAGACCCTTCACCAGCTTCGTTGCCCTTCTCTGGACACGCTCCAGCACCTCAATGTCCCTCTTGTACTGAGGGGCCCAAAACTGAACACAGGATTCAAGGTGTGGCCTCACCAGTGCCGAGCACAGGGGCACGATCACTGCCCTGCTCCTGCTGGCCACGCTATTCCTGATACAAGCCAGGATGCTGTTGGCCTTCTTGGCCACCTGGGCACACTGCTGGCTCACGTTCAGCTGTCTGTCAACCAGCACCCCCAGGTCCTTCTCCGCCAGGCAGCTTTCCAGCCACTCTTCCCCAAGCCTGTAGCATTGCACTTAGTCTTGTTGAACCTCATACAATTGACTTCGGCCCATCAATCCAGCCTGTCCAGATCCCTCTGGACCTTCCTACCCTCAAGCAGATCAACACTCCCGCCCAACTTGGTGTTGTCTGCAAACTTCCTGAGGGCACACTCAATACCCTTGTCCACATCATTTATAAAGATATTAAACAGAACTGGCCCCAATACTGAGCCCTGGGGAACCCCACTTGTGACCAGCCGCCAACTGGATTTAACTGCGTTTACCACAACTCTCTGGGCCCAGCCATCCAGCCAGTTTTTACCCAGCAAAGATTACACCCATCCAAGCCATGAGCCACCAGTTTCTCCAGGAGAATGCCATAGGAGTCATTGTTCATGATAACCAGTGTCAAATTCCATTCATTTTATTGTCTGCAGTTCTGTGTTCAGCACATTTCCAGTGATACATCCTGGCGTTTGTATGCTGAGGTCAGAAGGACCCCTGTTGACCTCTCTCACTTTTCATTCAGATATTCTATGGGCCAAGTCAAGACCTCAGAGTAAGCAAAAATAAATTGTGTGGCGCATCCTTAGGCTAGTCAGTCTACTTCAGAGATCAGTTATCTCTGCACGGCATCACGTAAACATGCCCTATAGGAAAGTACTTCTGTGCAATTAACCAAGTATCATGTGTACACTATTTCCTGAAGGGATAAACAGGCATTATGAGCTATTACAAACATTTTATCTTAGCGTATTTTTCTTGGATACCATGTGCATAAGAAAGGTAAAAACTATCAGAAAAAGATATCCAATTTTTTAGACCTTTCTGAGAAGTCATTTTGGTGAACTATACCTTTGGCGAGTATCAGGAAGCACTGGTGTCCAAATTTAAGCTTCAGTCAATGGCATTAACTTACCATCTAAAGAATTGGGGGCTGAAAGCCATTCCAGAGAGTCCACAGAATCACGCCCTAACACTGGTGCAGTGACCAAATGAGGAGACCAGTTCCCATCCTCTAAATTCAGCCCATCAGGCAAAGGAGTGAAGTCAGCCTCTGAGGAGAGCGGAGCTTCAGGTGCCAAACCAGCTTCAGAGTCCAGGTTTCCTGGTCTTGGCCGGATTTCATTGTCATTGGACTGTTCACTATCCGAAGTAGAATCTGGTTTGGTGAAATCAAAGGGCAAGGTATTGCTGACAGTTGATTCATCTGCTGAAGGCCGTTCAGCTAAAAAGGTGCTGTCCTGGAACATAAACCCACTATTAATATTTCCACTATAACAGGGGAAGCACTGGCTGTCCACGTTGGGCTGAACACACGAAGGGTGTCAGCAGCAGCCAACAGCAAAATCTGGTACTACTGCCTCTGTGAGAAAGGAATGCACAGCAGCAGGAGGGGCCAAACTGGAAGGACTGGCAAATACATACCCTTTACTAATCATGTGCGATGTACATGTAAAATGCACATCCTTGTGACATACATTTCACGTCCAGTCATGTCCACTAACAAGGGACAAGAAGCCATTCAGATTGTTCGGAGTGCAGCTTCAGTTACAGTATTAAAAGATTTACCGTCTATACCCACCCCATCTCTTTTCCTTTTCTTGACTGATAAAATGAATCTGTCCATTTCTAATTAAATCGGAGATAAATGCAGACAGTACTGCCTGTCTTCCTAAGGTATGAAGAGATCTTAGAAGCTATTATTCACCAGCTACATAATCAACACAGTAATTATAATATTATAGTTACTATGATACATAAGACAGTTTAGAAACGGAAGTTGAATGTATGCATGCCCTGTGGTCATTCATTGCTGTCTTTTAGTACGTGGGTATGAGAACCCAGGAGGGAAACAAAGACCAGCATGTAAAAAAGAGCATTTTAGAACCTGGAATAACTTTAGTCTCAAAGCCAAGATGCCTGTGCAGAAAACAAAAATCTATCAGCAGTAATGATGGACAACAAAGAGTATGCACGATAAGTTTGTGAATTGTTTGAAATGTGAAAAAAGAATTTGTTTTTAAATGTCCAATTTTCATACTGTTTTCTTACTACTCCATACCCCAATCATTTGGTTTACAGTTTGAATACTTAGCACATTTCATCTCTGAATATTAATCTACGACCACGGCGTCTCATGAGCGAATTATACTGGGAAAAAAATCAATGAAGAGAGTAAGTTATTTGGTCAAGGCTACAAAAGCAAGCTGACTGCCTAAAACTCAGGAATTAGTGCTTCACATGGACACCTGCCCACATATGCATGCTGTGCAATAGTCTGATGTGGGAAAAAAACCCTTGGGATATGAAAAACTGCCAAACAATTTCAGGAAGAAACTAAGCAATTGCTGATGGCGACTAGTAAACTTAAGTGGGCAGTGGACACAGGTTTCTGTAATACATGTCACAGTTCAGAACAAACTACTGATTTACCATTTCTGTAGCTCACCATTCCTGTCTAATCTCTTTCTTTTGCCTGACCAGCATGAATAACAGGAAGAATCCAAATACTTTTCAATTTTATGTTTTACTCCTGGTTGAAACTTGGGTGAGTTAAATTATCAACTTCATTCAAACTGCATTTGAATGCTTTGGAAACAAGCCAGTTATGGTATTTTTATTTAATTATTTGTCTACCTGTATTGATCACATTTTTATAGTCGGTTGTTATGCTACCACAGTCTCCTCCTCACATTGTTTCATTTATGTGGTAACAATCAATTGAAAAGTAGGTGTACCATAGAGACGTGTGCTCCAGCAATTATCTTTTCTGGGAAAACTGACCACTACAAATAAAGCTGTAAAAAAAGTTACTGTGCAAAATTAGAAACAAATTACACATATAAATTCCATAAAGAATGAATAAGGATTACCAGCAATAGCCTCTGAATACATTTGGGTTTTTTTTCTGTGAGCGTTTAATTGCCAGGGATTGCGCTTCATCATTTATTCGAATGTGGATAGATGTTCCTATGACAACTAACATTGCTCAGATATTCTTGTTACAGTGCAATATATTGTGTTAACAAGTTTAATATCATATTGGCAAGTTTTGAAAGCCTTACAAATATGACAGATGACTGCAAACACAGAACCCCCTCCCTGATTTTCCATTTTCTGCTGCCAGAAAGGCATTGTATTCAGCAAGCCAGAGCTTTCTACCTGTTACAACTCAAGAGAAATAACAAGAAAATACAGATTTCAAAAACTAGACTTGATTTTTTTCTTCACTTTTTAAGAGAGCCATAAAGCTCAAAGAAAAGAATTAATGATTAGTTGGTACCATCTGCTAGCAATTAGATGGTGAAGACATGACAGTCCCACATTATGTCATGAGTATGTATGATAATACAAATCCAACTTATTCTCACATCAGCTAAGAAAAATAATAGCAAAACTCTTTTTCATAGGTAACGGTTCTACTTAACAGTATCTACTTGAACCATAGAGGTTTGACCTCTGTGGAAATAATTGACTATCGTTTCAGTCTTGTTTACTGTTTAAGCATGTTTATGATTTTCTTCAATTTATCTGAAGTTACTTCCCAAATTATCTGTGTATTGCAGATTGTACACAGCTGGTTTTTGGGTATGCCCAATATCTTTTGTAAAATCAGAGTTTTTTGACTGAAGCCATAGATGACATTATTATTCATAGTCCATGATTAGAAAAACTTAACTTCCAGAAATTTATTACTGCAAAGCTACCTCTATTCTAAAATATTCTTGCTTGCATATCTGTCAGAATATCCACAGATAGAATGTAAAGATGGCAGAATTATTTGTCTTACTAAAATAAATGTCTGTAACATTTTGATCTAGTTAGATAGCTCTAGTAGTAAAGAAAAAGGCCTTTCCTGAAAGTTAACAAGTTCATGCTTATTCACACCATGTTTAAGCCATTTATGGCAAATCCATATGAATTTGCATTTTAGGCATCAACCATTAGTTTTTAAAACTCAGGGAAAACTAGCACGAAGTTAAGGATATTATACCTGTGACCATTATAACGAGAATATTTGGGTTCTGTGAAGTGACTGCAAATTTTGCTTCCATAAAGATTTTAGAAGTTGGCCTGAAATTAAATGTGTCTGTGTTCACATTATCTCAAAATGAGCTTAGTGAAAACCTGCCATCAAACACAGGTGGGTCTGGATTTTGTGGCATAAACTGAGCTCATTTCTTCTTGGAAGGCACATCTGTGTAACACAACAGAGTGCAGAGCAGACACCTACTGGATAAATCCTTAAGCCCAGACAGTGCTCCACCATTCAGAAATTCTAGCTGTCGGCAGAACTAATTAATTCCATGTCGGCGTCGCTGGCACCTAACTTGGTATCTCTGCTTTAAGCCCCATTGCACTGTACAGACATGGTCAGGGATCCTGTGTCCCCTGTCCAATGGGGAACTCCACTCTATGCCCTGGGTTGTTCCAGAGATAATCAGAGGAGGTAATTACAATTTTGAAAGGGGAAAAAAAAACCCCACTGCTTATTATTTTTCTGTGTTTCCTTTGCTGGCATTAAGGGGATGGACATAATTTTAAAACTGAACTGAGAACTTTCACTGAAAGCAGTACAGTAACAAAAGGAGCATATGAAACCTACCATTTTATCTCTTCTGGCAGCCAGTTTTAGTGCTTACATCTATTTCTCCCTTTCCAAAGAAAGGTAGTATTGTGGGAAGAATCATGTCTTTAGAGCAATTTACAGTCTAAACATGAAAAAACAGACAAAGGAAGCCTAAGAAGTGAGACCTGGCTGGACAGCCAGGAACACAGTACTGCCGTGTAATATGGGACGATCACAGAAAATTGTTGTGCAACAGATATAAAATTATCAGAAAAGAGATTTCACTAGAGGCTTTACTCCAGTATATGGTGTGCCTTCATTACTACTTATTCTGTGTGAACAACAGGATCGAGAAGCTCTGGGTGTTGGCTGTAATTCTGCCTTACTGAGTTACGTTGTTCAAATGTGTCCAAAGGCCACCGCTCAGAATCATACTCACATCAAACTCTGGGCGCTCCAGCACAACTGGATGCTCAGTAATCCACGTTGGGTCTTCTGGTGTAGGGTGTAGTATTTCTTTCACTGTGGAAATATAAATACTTGGGATCTAAAGGCTGTAGTAGCAGTGTGAGGAAGTTGTTTTGGACGACTGACTGAAAAACCCTCCCTCACCTCAGATTTGTGAGTAAAATATTTTCAAAAAGCTTGCCAGAGAGACAATGGTTCTGGAAATGCCCCCAGATCTCTGACAAGAATTACAGTGGAAAGATGAGAAGAGAGCAGCGGACGGCACTCCTCCGCTACCTCTAGCGGGTTCATTGAATATTCAACAATAAAGCAGGTATTTCCTTTGTGCTGCTCAAAGCCAACACCGAGCTACTAAACTGAAGGTCATCTTCGTGCAACATGCATCATGTGAACCACGTTTCCCCATCTATTCCTGTTAACTGTTGGA
>VZTV01003267.1:0-12028 GCA_013400875.1 Anhinga rufa
CTAATATGACTTCTCTTTTGCCATTTTGACTGGTGCTGCCTCCTGAGATAGCTGCCCTTGGTTTCAGCTGTCTCAGTCTCATTAATGGATGTCCAGTCAGTTGTCATTCACAGCCAGCAGTAGACCAGGTTGGATAGAATTTAGATTCCAGGCCAAAGCTGAAAAATACCTGAATTTCTCTTCTTTTCTCAGAGCCTGTTATGCACTTGAAAATTCAAGGTTCATTTTTAGTCTCTGGATTTTATGTATAATCTGTATGCTTCTCATGGTCAGCACATTTAGGTTATCAGCCAAGGCTCAACCAGAGTTCTGCTATTACATTTCCTCAGCTAAAATTCAGCACTTCTAAATAACTGATAAGGAGTCACACTTCCAAATGATTTATATAGTGACACACTTCAAGGAACATTTTTCATTTCAAATACTGTCACTCTTTGGGACTGGGAGCGTGCAAGACATTGTTCTCAGCTTCTCCTGAACGTGTGGCCTCTGGTTAGGAGCCTGTACTAACACTCTCAGATACAAATGGACTTCTTGTGCATGGTGATGAGTTGTTCAAAACACACACAGAAGTTCCTTCTGCGGGGAGGATCCTTTCTTCCTCACTCAGCTGTTATCCTGGTGTGTACAAAGCCACACTTCATTATTCATGAGATGCATTTTCCGTCAAAAACCAGGGGATTTGGAGCAGTACTGACCTATGACCTTTCCAAATAGCAGGGAAGAATAATTCATAAGGGGTGAAAATGGAAGCAAGACAAGCCATCTGAGGCTTAGGCACTATTACTGTCCAGGGGGACCTTCCCTGCTCCCCAGGGAGTCTCAGTTATGAACTGCTCCTCTGTACCCGAAACCTAATTCAGCTTCAGCTCCATCACAGGCCTGCAGCACTACTTACATCTTCAATAAAAATCAATTTTGCCAGCATGAGAGGACATTCTGCATGATGGACAGACACTATTACCTTTTAGATGGAGATCTTACGTTTAATGACTGATAACAGCATGCAGCAAAAAGCATACAAGAAATAAATTTGGCTGAAAGTGAAAGGAAAATCCCAGCACTGCCTCTTTGAAAATACATGCTTTGTATCCTGGCTGTTGTGGTCTTCCAGTCACTATTTTATCTAGCTGAGTTAGCTTAAAGTTGATTCTTCTACCTTTAAGCATTCCTAGGTTTGCAGTCAATGAAGATGTTTTTTAGACCATCACTCATTTCAAAATGCATCTTGGCTTGTGGGAAACAGTTGAGTTGGTTCTGCTTAAAGAACAATGAATATGTTATAGAAGGCCTGTAGTCTCCAATTATTAAATTAATAATATGCAAAGTGCTTTCAAAACATGTGATTTCATACTCTGGTCTGCATGTCAGTGCTCAATATGCATAAATCTGTGCCCTCGTGGAGAAGTAAGAGGCTGATAATCTAACTGATAATCTAAGCTGATAGTCTAAAAACTCATAAAAACAAAAAACATGTCAGCTCGGCATGAAAGTCTGGTTTCAATTCACAGAAATTGACAAAAGCCACAGGAATATAGCACTATGCATGAAATAATTTCTAAAGGGTGGAATATATTCCACATTTACTGAAACATCTAAAATTTGCACCTAAATTTTGAATTCCTATAGTGAGAAACCTTTGATGCCTCTGTTTCCTCTGACATCAGCAGAGAAAAAGCAAGTGCCCCAGGTGTAGGTGCCTCAGGTCTACAAGGAAAATGGATGCTTGTTTTAAGAAGACTTTTGCTGGGTACCAGCCAGTTGCCTGAGGTAGGGGACTGGATGCCATTCAAGAGCTCCTGTAATTGAATTCTGCTTGTTCAAAGGACAGCCTATAGGAATACTGTGTCAAACTTTTTAAAAAGGTAGAAACCCTCCTGCAAGCTAAATACCAGTCCTGATGCGTACCAGAGAAACTCATACCTACTAAACTGAACAAAATTCCTTTAGTTCTTTTTATGAGGAGATCTGTTAAATAAACAATGGTAAAGTGCCTGGAGATTTCAAGGACATGATATAAAGACGCAAACCCCCAAATTTGGATTCTAATGGTGAAAGGAAAGGCAAAAGTTTGCTAGACAGTCAGCACTGAAACTGTAAATTTGTTTTTTCCCCTATAAGAAATATGCTTTGGTGGACTTTGCTGCTGCAAACTAGCAGGGGCTTGAGATGGTTACAGAGAGAACCACTCCAGGGCTGTGATGATGACTTGCAGGGCAGAGAGGTTCCTCTTCAAGTGAGGAGAGAAAAGGTGAGACATATTCCTGTGGCAGAGCTCACCAGTAAGTTTGGCAGCTACACACACAGACTTCCCACCAACCTGCCCATGCTCTCAGCAATGTCCCTGAGCAATTCTGAAGCAGCAGAAGAGTCAGCTTAGAGGTTGTAAAGATGTCAAACACCTAGAGACATACAGGACATTTACCTTAAAAATGGCAAACACGTTTTAGAACAAAAAGATTTGAAGACAAGATTCTCACTGCCCTAAATGCCTTGAGGTAAGAGCTATGGGGCCCTTTGTTTATGCTACTTTGGCTGGCGTTCAGCTACGTGAATAAAAGAAAAATGCTGAACTGATTTTCTGTCTAAGGCTGCAGCATCATTAATTGTTTCAGAGCCATGTCAGGTCTTAGCAGATGGCAGAGAAGGGACTAAATTTCTGACATTTTTAATTAAAATGTAACCCCTATTATTATGGGATTAATAGAGATATAAATATAGCTGCACAATTTTAATGTACATTTTGTAAGTGGCAAATTCTGGGCTCTTTGTAGACCTAACTAAGAAGGCTGAAAGCAGATGAATTCATGCTGGTAGCTCTTGTGATTTTATTGCTACTCTTACAACAGCGAGGCATTTTTCTGAAGGCTGCTCCTACAGTAAAGAGAATATAGTGGGAACATCAGCTCCACTTTTTTTCCCAACAGATCCACATTCCTAGCAAAGTTTGCAAAGGAAAATGTTTAAACCTGTTAAACCAGAAAGCAAATAGTAAGGCACCCAAAAGCAGAGATGTGTATTCATACGTGCAAGTACCATGCTTGGGATGACTGGGCCCTTGGGCTGCAATGCTTTTTGACAGAGGGAAACCTCTTTTCACTTAGGTTGATCCGAACCACCAAGACTCTTTTTCCTCCCCCTGGATTTTGGCCAAGACTGTTTTGGCCAGCAGTGAAGGAGGCATGTGCTCAGCTGCTTTGTCTGCAAACCTGCTCTACACCATGAGGCAGAAGAACCACTCCCCAAACCTGTTCCCACCATGGGCACAATGGAGTGGCTTCACTATACCCTAGCCCTAGCTGTGCTTCTGACCATGACACCAATTACATGTCTTCCCATCTGCTGCAAAGGACCCAACCAACCCTCCTTCAGGCTGGATTTTGATAACCATAACTTGTTAGAGAACACGGGGCCCTTCTGTTCCCTAGCACTTGTGCCCAAATGCCATAAGGGTCTGCAAAATGAGTGGGGTTTTGCACACCAGTTGTTCTGTTAAAATGGGGGAAAATAGTCAAGGCACTTTCTGCTTCATGGTCTAATTTTTGTGGTTTACTAGCTTCGAATGAGTTTTCACATGACTCTAGCAAAGGGTGTGCATAGTTTTTCCCTTAACTAGCACAAGAACAGAAAAGCCACAGTCTGTCATATCTCTGTAAAGTCCAAATGTGTCACTCTGAATGCCAAAAACCTGGGTGTCATTTACTTGACAAGCTTGGGACCCTCATTCATGTCTAGTGCTTGTGCTGCTTCACAGATGTCCCAGCACATCTTGGCACACGTGCTGCTTTTTGCGGGGGCTGTATCCTCACCTTCACCCTCCTGCTGAGGGCTTAAAGGAGGGGGAAGACCTTACAGCATGACACCCTGCCTGGAAAAAGTCGTGTGGGAGAAAATTAGCTAAATTACAGCTGGACCAAGCTGCCTCTCTGGCTCCTACATGTGGATAGGCAGCAGAGCGAGGTGAGCAGCTGAGGCAGCACAGGGTTCTGCTCTGTTGTGCCAGTGACTCCTCAGTATGCCGTTTTGGCTAGCCCTGTGGCACACATTGGCATGCACACAGATATCCTGCCTTCCGTGGTGTCCTTGCAAACCGGCGCTGCACGGACCTGGGGCTTATGTGATGGGTGGCAGCATGGCACAGTCATCAAGAGTGACTCCATGGTCTGGGGCACCACACCGGCCCAACGGGGGAGACCCACCAGCACTGCAAATGGACATAAACAGGCATTCCTGCCCAAGGCAGTCCCTACAGTTTGCTACTTGTCCCACTTCCCACATTGCCCTCTCCCAGCCACCTACATGCTTAACAGTGTGGGCAGTGGCTGTAACATGGATCACTTCCTGCTCTGGGCCACTGCAGGGGTGGGAAGTGATCCACGTTTGCCCCCATATGGGGACACAGGTGTGAGGGGCAGAAAGGCATGGCCAGGGAGAGGAAAAGGGCAAAGGCGTTTCTTTTCAGCAGAGAAATGATGGTTGGGAAGACCGTGCCATGCTTAGGTTATCTTGGCACTAGCAAGCAGCGCAGACCATGAGGAGCTGGTCTGTAGAGGGAACCTGTGGCTACTAGTCTGCACAGCAAGTGTGTAGATGACTGAGCAGAAAGGCTGAGGCAGAAGAGGTTTGGGTCTCTTATTATTCTCCATTCTCTTCTATGCCTTCAAACTGCAAATTATCACTTGGATTTCCTTATCCACAGAAACAGCAGGCATTTGCAAAGGGTTTCAGTGCATCCCTGGAGAATTTGGCTTCTGTTTTCACCAGGCCCCCAGAAGCAGCCACTCAGAAGCTCCTTTTGGGACCTGTGGAGATGTCCAGGAGGCTGCTCCTCTGCCCCCTCCTTTGAGAAGGGAAGGACTGGGGGCTGCACCCTCAGCACATCTGATGGCTTAAAACATCTTTGGGTATTTCTGAACAACAGCTACTTGCTGGGTACAACACTCGTCAAAGTACGACACACTTGCTCATCCTCCAGTGATCTGTAGGGAAATAATGACTCCAAAAATCTTTTTTATCCCCAATGGGTGAATTTCATACTGACATTGCTACCCTGCAGGGTAACATACATTCAGGGTAACATGATCACTCAAAATTGCTCCTTTCTACATTAAAAATGATGCAACATAAGCTGCATTACTTCAAATAAATTGTAGGGTTACTTATTTTTTTAAATGTGCTGCATTGTTGTGAATCAAATTTGGCTTTATCCTCTGGCTCCTCACCCCCACCCACTGATTAATGCAAGGGTGGGAATGACAGATGCCAAGTACCTTCATGCTGGGCTGACAGCACCGTGAAACCGCTTTGTGCAAGGGTCAGACATTTTGAAAGAGGCAAGTCAACGGTGTGCTGCCCACCAAGGGTGCCCAAAACCCACCTCCACTCTCCCTTACCTGGGCCGGGGCACTGGAGGAGAGGTGGGTCAGGTCCCCGATCCTGGCGGCTGCCCGCGGGTCGCTGGAGCTGATAAGGACAGGGGCGCTGATCTCCATGGAGTGCCGGTTGCTGGCGGCCTGGGAGGACTTGTGTGTCATGCTGAGGGCAGTGAAGGAGTGGCGCTTCTTGGCGTTCTTCTTGCCCTCTGCCTGCCGCTGGGCTGCCCCGGCCACCCCAGCATTGGCCAGTGTGGAGCATGGTGCCAGACCCGCCGCTGCTGCCGCCGCCACTGCTGCTGTCTCCGTCGGCAGTGGCATGTCACAGCCGGCGGCGGCAGCTGAGCACGTCTTGTCCATCTCGATGAGCTGCTTGGCCGATTCATTCAGCTGTGTGCAGAGGAAAAGGGAAAGATAAAAAAATGATTAAAAAAAGAAAAGAAGGGGGGATGTTAACAGTCCGTCACAGCTTGTTGATGGCACCTGCTGGACATGCCTGGGCCTTCCTCCTGAAGCACCATGATCCTTTCCTGGTGCCCTACCCCAGCCCCAGCTGTGTCCCCAGCAAGGGGACCATGCTGAACACTGAAATGTGGTGGCTGCCCCTGGGGCAGAGCAGGGTCTGGGGTGCTGTGCATGCCTGCACACCTGCAGGGCTTGCTGCAGGGAGGATATGCCCTGGTAAAGGGGGTACTTGGGACAGGTCTGCAAACCAGCCTGGTTTCATCATCTGTCCACTGTCTCTCAGTCAGCCAGGCAGGTCCCTGGGAGGCACACTAGCACATTTTTTCCCAAAACCTGCCTCAAGCCAAGTGTTACTCTCTAGCTCCAGGGTGATGCCCAATTTTAATTTTCTGAAGCTAGGTGAGTTATTTTCATCTACTTCTTAATGCCAGGAAAATCAAAAGAGAGGCAGAATAAGCATCCAGGAGAGTTAGACTAGAACTGGGCACCACAAACCAGTGCACATCAAGCTACAGCATTTAAATAATGGTGTTCCTAAAAATAGCAGAGGCAGAGTTGCGGGAAGGAGGCAGGGCCCTCTCCCTCAATGCCTTGCTATTCCCAGGTTCATCGTAGGCACATTTGCCACACAGGGTTTCAATCCAGGGGTACAGCTTCCAAATCCTTCCAATTTCATCTCCATGCCTCCCACCCGACACAGGTTATCCAAATACAGATGCAAACTGAAGGTATTTTTTCCAACTGAATCACTTCAACCAAGGAGGAGCATGATGGCCACTTGAAAGGCCATCAAGAGTTCAACTTGAAAAATTGGTCTCATCAGTCCTCCCAAAGGGTTGAAAACTTGGCCTACAACCCATGGAGAGAGACAGCAGAGCACCAGGACATTCAGGCCAGTTTTCAGCCCGCTGTTCCTCATTCAGTCCACACTCAAAGATAACCTTGTGCGTATAAATGCCAAAGGCATGCTGGGTGGGACTACCTTGTCCCTGAAGCCTCTTACCTCCTAGCCACCATAACTCATACAGAAAAGCTATGCTTTACATAGCTGGAGAGTTTTTAGGCACACAGAGGTGCTACAGTCACTGATGATACATGAAGTGTACTCTGAAGTCAGAGCGTTTTCTGCACAGCACTCATTGCCAATAGATCTTCCCTCGAGGGGTGCTAACAGCTGAGGGAAAATGCCACATTTTGCCAACAGACCTTTATATTAAACTAGGATGCACTGCAATATGTTTGCATTTAATGAAGAAAAACAACATATGAAAAAGGGAGCCATGGCTAACACATACGTGCTTTTGCATACACTGCTATTCTGAGACCCGCATAAACCAGAGGTGCAAGCAATACTATTCTGGACCAAAATCAGGCTATTTTTGTTTCTATAACCACTGTATGAATTATGGCAGCATCCAAGAAACTCAGTTGAGGACAAGGTCTTCTAAGGCTCTAAATAAAAAAAAAAAGAATAGTTGCTTCTCCAAGCCAATTTAGAAACCTAATACAAGTGAAAATAGAAGGGAAGGAGAGGGATGGGAAAGATAACATGAGAAGTATGCAGTTAAACAAATGTGTAATTGAGTAGCTTTTATGACTCCTAACCACTGCCACCATGCTGTACATATAAATAAGAAATAGAGATCGCCAGTTTATGCCAGTCCTCCTAAGTTTAAAAGCATTTCTGAGCACTTCCATAAGGATTCATTCTGAGTAACAGGCAATAAACCCACTAACCCCTAAAAAGTAAACATCAACTTGCAGGATCCTTCATTCTGTGACAGCTTCCACCAAGTCAACCAAGAGTATCCAATTAATGATGCTCCACTACTGTCAGAGCTGCTGGGAGTCCTGCAACCATTCAATTAGCAGGCCATTTTCCCAGCTGCACTCTCCAACTTGAGACCATGCTTACATCCAGTGTAGCGCACTGCACCTGCCAATTTTTGCCAATAACAGCTGATCCCATTTCAGATTCTTCAAGAATGTCCATTATTTCCCACTTCATCATGCTCTAAATTGGTACAACCTAATATTTGCCAGCAGGCCCCAAGTTGCAAGGAAACCAGATGGTTCCCCTCCCTTAAGTAGGTGTTACAGCTCCGCTTACCCAACTGATGGAGACAGTCTAGCTGAATTATTTGAAATATTAAGGAGAAAAGGAGAAAGACATCAAAAATGCATGATTCTTTTCTACAGCTGATGGTGAGGAAATACTTTGCTAGTCAACAGCAAACAGGAAAAGAATATGTTTTAACTCTTTGACATAAGAAAATATAGAGTAAAAAAAAAAGAATTTAGAACTCCCTGATTTTACAACAATGCTCCATATGGACAATGAAGTGCTCCAGCTCTTATTATCAAAACCCTGATTCCTCTTGTAAGAATTAGGTTATAAATCCCACTGGCTGGAATCACACCAAAGCTGTTCTTTTTAAAACAACAACATCTATTACTTTTTTTTTTTCAAAGCAAAACCTAGTTAAAAAGGTCAAGAAGAGAGCTACTATCTAAACATGGAGTGATAAAAAATAGCCCTGTGTTGATATAAGCAAAGTCATTCTCAATATCAGTAGATTAAAGCAAGGAAAAAAAAAAAAAAAAGCCCATCCCCCAAACAGTCAAGCTAATGAACTTTTGGGAAAGTCAGAGTCTTCCTGAAATACTGGGAAAAATTATTTTGGTCTGCTGCTTTATAGCTTTACCACTTTATTTTTGTAGAGAACTGTTTTTAAAAAGCTTTGCCCATGGATGCTGGAAAGTACTTCTCAAATAGGCTATGAATACCAGAGAAAAACTTCTGCTTACTACTTTGTAAAAGTAAACGGTGCTGCCTCTTCACAAAGAACTTTTAGAAAGCCTTTTAAAAACATAAACATATTTGCAAATTTCTTATTTTAAACTCTGAGTATGTAAACAAGCACTGCTTTGTGGTGTCTGTGGTCTGATCTTCAGGCAGATCTGCTTCCAGAGGAGAAGCTTAATGGAAAGTTCTGACCCACAGTCAGTCTCAGGAATTTGACATTTCTGGAAGGCTGTAGCTCTTATGACAACCCCTTAAACCAGAACTCACCTTTCTTACTCATTTTTGATCCCCTCTCTAGAAAAAACCTGTGTTTGAAATTGTGGTCCGTCTAATCCCAAATCGTAAAATGCTCTTGAGATTGCAGTGGGACTGATTTTACTCCAAATCCATTTTGTAACAACGGGATGTCCTAGAAAACTTGATATATGATTTAGAGGGATAAGGCTTGGATTTGAATGCCAAAGCAGTCAAACATTTCTAGCAGCCCTGCAATCCTGGGTCTAGGAATGCAAAACCTTGCGAGGGCAAGCCTTACTATATCCGAGGGACGCTACCATGCAAGAGATGGGATGAAACAGTAAGTATGAAACAGTAAAACTGTTCACCGGGTCTCAGTGACTATTGGCTGCAGGTGCTGCATGCTGAGATAAGGATGCACCAGCCTCAGTTCATAGAGCTACTGTGCCTTTTTCTCAGGAAGGCATTCCCCAGCTGTGAGGAACCGTACTGGAGACAGATCCAGCTTGTCTGGTTTTGAGAGTGCAGGAGGGCGCATGTGGAATATTTCTGTGCACAGAGCCTTGTTCACCTCCAAACAACCTTTTCCCACAAAAGGAGCAGTAATCAAGCTCCGTTCATTAAAAATTTGCTGACCTTGATCAGGGAGCCACGCAGCTCTCCCTGCCACAATGCAAGCTGTCATGACTTTGGCCTCCAGCCAGACAGCCCATGCAATATGAACTAAGGGAAAGGGTGTTTTTCTTCTTCTGGCATTTAGATATGACTATTTTAGATATTCTGCTTGAGACTTTACCATATGGGTGACAAAGGTACAAACATTAAGCTACCTCACTCAGGACTTGTCCACTGCTAAAATTATTTTATTAGTCTCTAGATAAACCTCATTTTTTCTGCAGAATGCATTTTGGTGACTTTCTCTCCCTCTCTCTGTTGCACATGCTTGCACACACACACACACACACATACACACAGCCCTGTTCACCCCAGTTCCTGATAGTTGTGTGTTGAAAAGGGACTACCTGTAAGGAGTTTGAACATATTTCTCTGTTAAGGATGAGGGGATACAGGAGAGAACCTGTCATCTGCACTGGTATCCCCCCCTGGAACTAAATGTGCCCTTTATATCCCAATGTGATTTAAAGAACTATATTTTCAATGGGCAGTGTTATACACCTACTTACGCACCCCAGCTGGGATGAAGAGCAAGGAAAAAGCTACTTCTTGTCCAGTGTGGGTCATAATTAATTCTAGTTTTAGTCCAAATAAATTATTACTGTGGAACTTATTATTATGGAACAAGATAGAAGCATGGGAAATTTAGGTCAGATTTAAATAATTAACCTTTACTAACAAATACACCAGTGCATTTACTAATCCATGACAGTGGCAAAGTTGTTCTAGCCCAGTTTAGACCTCCAAGGGACACCTTGATACATGGTCACCACAGCAGCTCCTGGGTAAGACAGACCACAGTAAGTCTTATTCTGCTATTGAATACTCTTCGCTTTCTAGTCACTTAGGTCTGGGTAATGGATTAATTTCTTACTGATATCTGCCCTACCAAAGAGAGGACCTCGCTCTGTTTCTCGTTTAGTAACTTCAGTGTGTAGTGTGTACTTGGTACTATGCACAGACCAAAGGTTCACTAATGGGACTAAAATGCCATTCTTTTCTGAAAAAGGAAGGATTGCTTAAATTCTCAGTATTACACGCATGCTTAAGTATTTTGTTCAGCTAGAGCCAATTTGAACCAGAAAGTACAGTTTATGAAAACTTTCAGGAAAACAATGCATCATTTGCTACATAAGCTTTTCTTCTGTCTTTATGGAAAGTATTAGCTAAAGGATGGTGCTGTTCAAATACAGGTATAAAATCAGAAATATGTTAGTTTGGGCCCTTTCAAAAGTGAAGTTACAAAACCCCACAAATCAATGCATACCTAATGAAAAAGAACAAGTTGCTAAGAAAAGATATCATGTTCAAGGTTTTGGAAAGGAGCCACTGAGCAGAGCAGAAAGGAAAATTAAAATTATTAATAAGACTTCTTCACAATGTCCCACTGAAAGACTGAAAATATTTTCACCTAGGGACTGCTAATTTTTATACTTTACAGTTCATAAATATTGAGATCATGCACATCCCTATTTTATGCCTTGCAGAAACTTTGGCAACTTGGAGTTCCATAGCTGATTTTGTGATTAAAATAAACAGTCTGAATTTATTACTGCATTTTCACTTCAGAGTAGTTACTTTCAGGAAATATTAAGTTCTTATGCCCTCATTAAATTAGGTTTGCTAGTATTATAATTTATGTTCTGAAGCACAGTGAGGTTATTAAGTAAGTAAGGGCATAACTATACAAGAGTCTCCTGTCTCTGCTAGGTCGCTGAGAGGACTGCATCTGTAAAAGCTTTTTCATCCCCAGAAAGTAGTGTTACAAAAAGCTAAAGCAGCTTTTCTTACTGTTATCCCTACTGGCAATGCAGGATACAACCTTTATTCTACTGTAGTCAAGTAGCAAAAACACCCTTTGCCTCAAATGGGCATTAGGAGAAAGAAAATGTCATTGGGTAAGTTAGTATAGTGGATGCACAGCAGTTCCAAGAGCTTACTAATGGGATATTAGCAGACAGAGTTGTGCCAAAGGCTCTTCAACCAACTGCATGCATCTATAATTTTCATCTTTTATATGTTTTGTAAATTCAGATCTAAAAATGTTTAGAGAAAGCCTCCCAAGTTCTCCATGGACAGTTTAAATTCATTGGACAGAAGCTACAAAATGCTATCTCAACTATTAATTTGGGCACCATTTTCTAATGATGAATCATTAGTAAGGCACACTTTAAGAGAAAAAATGATAGCTAAAACAGAGCATTATTTAATGTTTTTGTGTTAATCTCTAACAATCCACTATTGCTTTTTCTAATTTATTGCCAGGGAAGGACAAGCAAATGTGGAACAGATTTTCTGCAAGTGGTTTATCCATCATGGAAGATGGATTTCTGAAACCCCACACTGTGACTGAGAGCAGAGTTATTCCATGCACCCAGAAAATACAAGAAGCGCAGTATATGCGCTTGCTTGAACACATTCACACAGAGCCATAGCTGCAGAAATACTTTGCTAGGACACATCTCAAGCCTCA
>VZTV01003275.1:17811-28368 GCA_013400875.1 Anhinga rufa
TGTGCTGGAGCCTGGCCCCGCTCTCCCTGCCCCTGCCCCTGCCCCTGCCCGGCTGGCGGCGGGTGTCGGCCCCCAGCCCCGCCGCCCCGGCGCGCCCCCGGCGGGAGCGGGAGTGGGACGACGCGTCCCCGACGCCCACCAGCGTCAATTACCACTTCACCCGGCAGTGCAACTACAAGTGCGGCTTCTGCTTCCACACGGCCAAGACCTCCTTCGTGCTGCCCCTGGAGGAGGCCAAGCGGGGGCTGGCGATGCTCAAGGAGGCGGGTGAGTCCGGGGGAGCCGGGGCCGGGGGTGCGCGGTGGCTGCGTCCCAGCGGGACCAAGGGGCATCGGAGGAGTTATCCCTGTACCCGCACAGCCAGGGTCCCCCTTCATCCCGCTGCAGTCAGTCGGGCACTGACAGCCTGCGGAAGGAGCGGGCAATAGGCAGGCAGAGGTTCACAGCATCTTTCTTTGGTCCTTTTCTAGGAATGGAGAAAATAAATTTCTCAGGAGGTGAACCATTTCTTCAGGACAGAGGCGAATTTGTAGGCAAACTGGTCCAGTTTTGCAAGCAGGAGTTGAAGCTACCAAGTGTCAGCATTGTTAGCAACGGCAGCTTGATCAGAGAGCGGTGGTTCAAGAAGTACGGTAAGGAAAACCCGCTGTGTGCCGAAGCGCTGGCGCACAGGCCCTCCTCAGGGCGACCTCACCCAAAGACAGTTTTCGGTGCAAGTGGGAGATTGTTCGTTAGTGTTTCATTTACAGTAAACACAAACCAAACGTAAATACCAGTGAAATATTGTTAATTATATGTAGTGAACATAGGCAGCTTGTACTGTTGTCTCCAGAATGCTGGACACACACACACACACACACACACACACACACACACACACACACAAAATATGTGTTTCGATGATGCCACTGCTGTCGCTTTTGTGGTTCATGTGATGACTTCACAGAACTGTATTTATATGGCACTTTGTGACAGATAACAAGGAAGTGAAAGTGGGCAGAGCCCTGACAGCTTTTAACTGAAGAACTGAATATTAATCAACTTTTTAAACTTGTTTTCAGGTGAATATTTAGACATTCTGGCAATTTCATGTGATAGTTTTGATGAGAATGTCAACGTTTTAATTGGCCGTGGTCAAGGAAAGAAGAACCATGTGGAAAATCTGCATAAACTGAGACAGTGGTGCCGAGAGTATGCTGTTGCTTTCAAAATAAATTCAGTGATCAACAGATTTAATGTTGAGGAAGATATGGCTGAGGAGATCAAGGCACTCAACCCTGTGCGCTGGAAGGTAAGACAGCCGTGTATGCCATAGGTTTCCTGTTCAGAGAAAAGTAGTAATGAAGTTCTGGAGTTGTCTGAACCTCTAATGACCTTGGTCAGATCTCCAGCTCCAGCTTGGGCTAGCATTAGCAGACTTCTTGTCGGGGCTACATGACATGTGTTTCAGCATACATAGATCTAGGTTTTTTATGCTATTAAAAGTAAGATAGAAGGTCTTTAACATTTGAAAATGTGTCATGGTGTCAAGAAAATGAGGAAAAGTTAGCGTATAGTGATACATCAGAGTTAATATATCAGCAATATGTAAATGTACATTAGATATTAATGTTCTATTATAAAGTATTAGTGGTTAGTGTGCATATATTATATTTTCTACTAGAAGTGTATTAAATACATTTTGTTATCAGTTTGAAAATGGGTAGAGATAATGTGACTTATAAATATGGGAGAACTTGTGGAATAATTTTTCATTATTTGCTTTATGGAAATTGGTGTACAAGCACGATTTCCCAGAAAAAAAAAATCACTGTGAAATCTTGGTCCTACTAAAGGAGTGTAAGGAAAATATGACATATCTTTTAATATTTTATCAGGCTTCCTGGCCTACTTTCTTACTGGGGTTACAGAGCATGTTGATGGCAAAGGCACCTTTTTTCCCCTCAAAGTCTGAATGTAATTGAGGACTTGGCCATTAGAAGGAGGCTCGCTAAGTAGACAAACTATTGCATTTTGTTTCTGGGGAGTCTTCTCTATCTTCTCTGTGACCATTTGAAGCTAGTTAAACTTACAGTCACAAATCAGGTTAAAATCTTCAAAAATACGGATTGACTTGATAGTCTGCACTGTACATAGTACTTACTGGCATTTATAATACAGCCATACTATTTGAGGTTCAATCAAACGTTAATTTGAGCTTTGACCAGAGCAGTTAAGATTTCTGTGGAAACCTGGTCATGAACCACAACTGTATGATGACATTTAGAAACAGGTAATGTTAATTTGCCCGTGCTCTTTGTAGAGTATTCACTTATGACAATTTATGTCAGTGTGGCTCCATTGACAGAAAAATTAAAGACATCACTACTGAGACAGCTGAAGGTTTTTGTCATGGTTACAGTCTCTTATGCTCAAGTCAAGTGCAAACATCAAATCTTTACCAGATGCCTTTTGTCTTCAGGTATTCCAGTGCCTGCTCATCGAAGGGGAGAACACTGGTGAGGATGCCTTGAGAGAAGCAGAAAAATTTGTTATCAGCGATGAAGACTTTGAACAGTTCCTGGATCGCCACAAAGATGTCTCCTGTTTGGTACCAGAATCTAATCAGAAGGTAAAATTGAAACTCTCCTTTTGTAAATTTATTTTTAAATCAAATTGGAAAGATGGAAAAGAACCATGGTAATTAACACTTTACCTCTTAGTATTGGCTTAGAAGAGGTACAGTACAACTTTGTCAGCAACTGGCATCGTTATGGTGGAAGCCAAGGTTTTGAATTTTCTTTAAGACTTTTTATTGAGCACAATGTTATTAACAGAAGAGTAAAAACTCATTGATCCCAATCCTGTGGAAACCACCAGGAGTCCTCTCACAGCATCATGTGGACCTGGCTGAACAACAGATCTCAGAGGGTCATGATCAACAGGACAGAGTCTGGTTGGAGGTCTATAACTAGTGGTGTCCCCTAAGGGTCTGTGCTGGGTCCAGTCCTGTTCAATATATTCATCAGTGACCTGGATAAAGGGATAGAGTGTAACCTCAGCAAGTTCGCTGATGATACCAAGCTGGGAAGAGTGGCTGATACACCAGAGGCCGTACTGCCATCCAGCGGGACCTGGACAGGCTGGAGAGCTGGGCCGAGGGGAACCCCATGAAATTCAACAAAAGCAACTGTAGGTTCCTGCAACTAGGAAGATACAATCCCATGCACCAATACATGTTGGGGGCTGACCTACTGGAAAGCGTCTCTGCTGAGAAGGACCTGGGAGTGCTGGTGGACAGCAAGTGACCCTGAGCCAGCACTGTGCCCTTGTGGCCAAGAAGGCCAATGGTGTCCTGGGATGTATTAAAAGGAGTGTGGCCAGCAGGTCGAGGGAGGTCATCCTGCCCCTCTACTCTGCCCTGGTGAGGCCGCATTTGCAGTACTGTGTCCAGTTCTGGGCCCCTCAGTTCAAGAAGGACAGGGAGCTGCTTGAACAAGTCCATCGGAGAGCTACAAAGATGATCAGGGGACTGGAGCATCTCCCTTATGAGGAAAGGCTGAGAGACCTGGGTTTGTTCAGCCTGGAGAAGACTGAGGGGGGACATTATCAATGTTTATAAGTATCTGAAGGGTGGGTGTCAAGAGGATGGGACTGGACTCTTTTCAGTGGTGCCCGATGACAGGACAAGGGGCAATGGGCACAAGTTGGAACGTAGGAAGTTCCACTTAAATATGAGGAAAAACATCTTTCCTGTGAGGGTGCCAGAGCAGTGGCACAGGCTGCCCAGAGAGGCTGTGGAGTCTCCTTCCCTGGAGACATTCAAACCCCACCTGGATGCGGTCCTGTGCCCCCTGCTCTGGGTGTGCTGCTCACGCAGGGGGGTTGGACAAGATGATCTCTCGAGGTCCCCTCCAACCCCTACCGTTCTGTGATTCTGTGACGTCTGCTGAGTGAGGTGGATGTATGAAGTATCAGCACAGAAGCTGGAGAAACTGAGTTTTAGGCAGCTGAGTGGTGAACTCTAAACAATAATTATGCCGTTTGGAATTTAATAGCTCTTCCCCACCAGAGCACAAGATCCTGAAAAAGTTGAATGTTAATGTAAGCACACTTTATACTCTAAGCATAGTTTCCTAACAGAGATTCACATGGTACACTATGGCAGGGTCATTGATCTACACAAAGTAAGATATCATCCCAGTCAGAATTATATTTGGTATTGAGCAACAAGAACTAGTATTTTTTTGCCTGATATATCTTACTAGGTACTCCTGCCCACAATAAAGTCGCATTTTTAACATTGTCTATCTGAACTCCTTTGGACTGCACATTCAGGCTCTTTATTCACAAGGAGACTCCTTGTACTACTGCAGAGCCCAGCAGTTAACTTGGTGAGCTGCCACCCAGCTTCTGTTAGCTGCAGTAAAGTGCCTATGGGTGGCGCTCAGGATCTCTCTGCAAGATGCCTACAGACCCTATACATGGCATGAGGAGATTTAGAAGACTCACTGTTAAGAAAGTTTATGAACTGAGTGAGGAGATACTAAGTTGAACCAAGTTCACAAATGCCTTAAATCTCCCATCTCGCCTTCCTTTTCCTCTCCACAGATTAATACTCTACATTCACAGTTTTTTTAATGTATAGAGAGCTCAGGTGAGCAGACTAGGTTGCCTCTACTATGAAGAAATAAAAGTGCAGTCTAGTGTTTAAGGCATTTAGTGGGAGAGAACACTCATCAGAGAGTGTGTTTAGATGAGAACCCAGAACTGTTTCTACATTTTTTTTTTTAATGCACAAAGTCCTACAAAAAGAGTAGACTTCCCTCAGTAGGTTTGATTTTAGAAGACTGTTTCTGATTTCTGTTGAACCTGTGTGAAAGATGAGCACCAAATTGATCAGATGTCCCGTTCTATACAGCAGGAAGCTCCAGCTACCTAGACAATTTTAGGGAGGGACATGTAAGAGATGCCCAGTTAGCTGAGCAAACATGTCTTATTTCAGCTGTTGGCCTATTTCCTGGTGCAGACCTGAGAGCTTTTTGAGCTGGGAGAACACCTTTGTCTCCTGGGGTGAAACACCCCAGCTTAAATGGTCATGTAATTTGTTTGGAAAATGACATAATCATTCCAGTATGCAAAAGAGTGTAAGTTCCGCTGATGTAGAAGTTAAGAGAAAACTTGGACATTATTTAAAACACCTTATCTAGTTGGGCATCCACGTTTCAGTTAGGCACTTGAGAGGTCATATTCAAAGAAATACTTTGGTAATTCATGGTTTATTCATGCATTAAGTCATGCTAGTAATCCTGTAATTTATTTCTATAAATTTTATCCAAGCTCACTGAAATAGTGGGAAGACACTACCTGTTTCAAAGATTTGGGTCAGGCTTTGAAGGAATAGTTGTTTGTTTTGACCTTGATTTTTCACTAGAAAGGAATTTTGGTTTGTATATTGATTTCGATTTTTCTTTTGATCTGTTACAGATGAGGGATTCATATCTCATTCTGGATGAATACGTAAGTCTTCGTTTGATACTTGGTATTTGTATGCTAATATATGTATGCATACAACAGTGATAACTAATTCTATTTACTGTGCATTCTATAAAATAATTTTACCATGTAGTACAAGGAATAGATGTAATATTTTCCCATTAAACATGTTGAGAATTTGAATATAAGTATGGCCTAAGGAGGAATTACCATCAGGTTGTATGCATGGTCATTGCATCATGGATCTTGAAGTGTAGATGCATATCTTTGCAGGATGTCTTTGCTGTTTTTCTTTAATTTAAAAATACAGAACTCATTCTGAAAGTTAAATTTCAAAGAGCCTACTTAGGCTACATGTAACTGAAGAGCAAACATTTAATCTTCAGGAATTATGGTATGGCTTTGTTCCTGCTGAGATGTGTCAGTGTGTCTACCTGTGAGGTTCTGAGCCTTCTAAGGACTACAGTGAAACTGTTCATGGACTTACATAGGCTTTTGTGGGATTGCCCTGCAACTTATTTAATTCTGTAGAAAAATTGAGCTTTTACAAATTGACTTTCTAATGTCTTATCTATTGATGTTCCAGATGCGTTTTCTAAACTGTAGAAATGGACGGAAAGAGCCTTCCAAGTCTATCCTAGATGTTGGTGTAGAAGCAGCGATAAAATTCAGTGGATTTGATGAGAAGATGTTCTTTAAAAGAGGAGGAAAGTATGTGTGGAGTAAAGCAGACATGAAACTGGACTGGTAACTCAATATACTGAGTTAGGGCAGGTGCATTATGTAAAAAAAATTATAGTATATATGCGTATGTATATATGTATATAAGTACCTAATGCCTTTAACTACACTTGACGTGTTACACAGGTTGATGTGCAGTATAATACTATATGTAAATGTGTTAAAAGTTTTTATAATGTAGGTTATGTTCTTATCTATTGTTAGGTTGAACATTTCCAAGTACCTACAGATCCCTGAAATCGACTTTCCGTTGTGTGAAGGATTTACAGGCAAACTGTTAAAGCAATGTCGCACAGGAAACAACTTTAAGATAATACATAAGTGTGCGTGCCAGAAAATAAGCCAAAACCCACCCCACTCTCTAATTCATTATAAACAGCTGTAATGATGGATAAGTGGAAACTCTTAATAGGGAACTCATTCTACCTCGCTCATGCAGAAAGGTAGATTGCAGTTCCTCACTCGATCACAAGAGGGCCAGCCGGCAGTCCTTTGGAAGGAGTCCTTGCCTTTTTCAGGGATAATAGAGTCAGAATCTAGGAATCATTATCTGTAATAATATATTTAAAAGGAAAGCAAGATGAAAATCTTTGCAATTTTCATTCTTTAAGACTTAACTGTAAAAGTGTCCGTTGTTCTCCCTCTCCTCCATATACACACACAGTATTTGCAAAAAATGTTGGGGGGTGTAATTTTCTGTGAAAACATATTTTTAGTCATGAAAAAATATTATATTTGTCCTAAACGATAAAAGTGCATTTTACCCAATGACGAGCAACTTCTTATTTCACATTGGCAATGACCTTAGTCCTAACAAATATTTACAGTAAAAACAATATTTGCATTTTATTCATAACTTCCTCCATTTTCCTTTTATCTGCAGATATTGATTTAATATTTTTAACATTTTTCCTGTCTCCTACGTACAGTTCTGATGAAGATTTATTCTGAAATTAATTAATACTATGTAGCACACTTAACACGTGCCTTCTGTTGCATACTGTCTGTGTTATTTGCATGTTTTTTATTTTGCTAAGCCATGGAATACAAACAACAAAGTTCATATAGCATGTAACCTTGTTTTAAATGTTGCTTGGCTCAGTAACTATTCTTACTTGCTGGTTACAAACATGCAGGTATTACATGAAACTAATTGGGTTTTGTGATACCTGCCTTTGATTTTAAGAGCCGGCAGCATCAACGCAAGATAGAGAAAAGTCAAAAACCCCTGCAAAAAGAGTCGTCTAATATGCTGCCCTTGTTCTTGGTTTTCTGGCAATTTTTATGGCTTTATAATTACAGTTTTCCAAACTTAACTAGTCCCATCCTCCCAAAAGCTCTGTTTGAAGGGCACGGGGATAAGCATTGCACAAAGCAGAAGTGAGCAGGCACTACTCATTCTTACTGTCCATTGAACTCAATACCTGGACTCTCTCACACATTTAAATATTTGCAGCACTTGGGAGCCAGCATGCTTTAAATGTACTGTGTAGAGAAAATTACACCTTCTTTCCTTTTTCTGATAAAGCTAGTTGACTTTTAAAAGTAATTTTTCAAGAGAAATGTTTTGCATTCACCTAATGTATCTTCAAAGTTGAATGGGAAAGCGCGTAAGTAGGAGGTGCTACTTCTGAATAAAGGAAGGTGCATCTCTGAATATACTGTGAAAATGTTTCCATTTATAATTCCTTCAGTTTCTATTTTTACTATTCTAACTGTAAATATATTGTCTCAGTGGTGTTCTTTTGTCTCTCTGTATTTTGCATTTTGCAATCATAACACTTCCTAGACACGTTTCAGTATTTTTTTTCTTGTATTAATACTAAGTGACATTTAAAATGTGGCCCACACACATTAACCCCGCAGTCTTTTGGCAGCTGTTTCACTGACCTCAGTTGGAGTTCTGCCTCAGTAGCAACTACGGGCAGCACAAATTTATGTAACTGTGGGGCTTGACTTTCTCTGTGTTCCCATTGCCCAAATGTTAAATCTAGCATCTTCTTCAGCATCTACGCTGCATCATAGAAAAAAAGCATTTTCCTTTGCTGCTGGCTCAGTCCCAGCATGGGGAAAGATTTAGTGCATCAATGTATCACTAAACCTACCAGCTTGCTGCTTCTGCAGAAAATGCCAGCTGTATCACAGCACGCAGATGTGAAGGGCACAAACTCCCATTCAGATCCAGAAATCCTGCCATTCTTTGCTTTGCATTTTTCTCTGTAAATGGCTATTCGTTTCTTGCAAGAGATCCTCTGTGCCTACGGAGGAAGCTAGAGGATAAACAAACTGGAGCTGAAAATGTGAAAGTGCACTGAATAATGTAAAGACATTGAAGATGGCTTTTATCAGAAGGTTTTAAGTTGTTATCTTCTTAAAATCGTAAGGATTTTACATTGCCTCTTGCTACCATATGTAATTAAGAAAAAGTTTCTGCTCTGTGTGATACCCTTTTCCAAAGGAAATGCCAGTTGTGTACATTGGAAACGAGGAATTTGACATAACACAGTCTGACAGGCAATCACTGAAGTTAAAGAATAACTAGTGGTATTTTTATATGCAAATTCATTTTTGTGTAAAACCTCAAAAATTTTTTTGGCCACAGCTTGATTAACCTAGTTTATTTTTTTTTAATCTATAAGCACAGTTCATGTTGAACTAAAAATGGACTTCAGGCTTTCATTCTGTAGTTGGGCCAAACTTTCAGCATGGGACTAGGAGAATAATACTGAATTCAGTGGAACTGCTCCCAAGCGTAGAGATTACATGCACATTATGAAGTGTGCACATGATTGCATGTACCCTCCTGAAGAGACAATTCAAATTTTAGTCCTGTAAACACAGATATGCTTAATTGTATTCTCATGTGCAATCTCACAGTACAGCAGCTAAGCACTTGCTAGAGATGCTGAATTGGGAAGGAACTTACACTATAGTTTACTGCCATTAGGCAGCTGTTCATATTTGTAAAATTTGTAGAGGATGAGCATTTGGGAGAGTTACTTCAGCTAAAGTAATCATGAAGTATACCTTGGGTAATGAATAAAACTGTCATTTAAGATCCATTTTAAGATGCCCTCTTTTTCAGTGTGAAGGATGCTTGATATATTTGAATGCTACAAATGATGAATTTTTAAATGGTACTGTCCCATAATTAGTGCTAAATATTTCACGAGTATGTTGCACATTTCAATAAATGTTTCTATTTTCTTAAGTTTCTTAAGTTTGCCTGTAATTTCTTTTTTTTTTTTTTTTAAATATAACCCAGAACCATAATTGCAGAATGTGGGACTGCATTCACAAGAGATCTATAATTCTGGATGCAGTCTGTGTTTAGCACAGGGGGCTGCCTGCACGGTGCCAAGGGCAGCATCTAGGCCGAAATGGAGAACAATAGGGGTGATTCTCCTTGTGATGAAAAGCATTTGTCACACCCTTGGGTGGACTGGGCTGTGTTGGGAGAGGACAGCTAGAATACCTTGTGATGTTCAGATGACAGCCATTATGAAAGACAGGACTATCCATAAATATCTGAGGAAAAAAAATATTATCTTCTGTTATGGTAAACAAGGGACAAAAGCTAGTCAGTTTAGAGGAGGAGGAAAGAGAAGTGACTTCTCAAGCTCATCTCCTGTCTTTAGGCTGCAGTACAAACTCCACTACTAGACAACCCGAAATGGAGCTTTCCACAGTAACTGGTTGTGTGTGGCAGGAGGCTTAGCTTTTTTTCCCCCTTGCCTTTGCCAGGCCCTTTCCTGCGTATTCTCACGGCGCGAAGGCTCCCAGGAGCAGAGCAGAGCTGAGCTGCAGCGAGATGCTCTTCGCCCCCAGCCTCCCCCGAGCCCCGCCAGGCGCCCCCGGGGCTGCTGCGCGGGGTCACCCCGCGACGGCTCGGGCAAGGGCGTGAGCTGCGTTTCACTAAACCAGCCAGACAGCTCCTGTTCGTCCCTCCGGCTCGGTGCTTTTTCTTTTGTGTCTGCGTGCGTTACAGAAGAAAGCCGGTCGTTGTTCCATACATAAACCAACAACAGGAAAGCAGCTGTTCTTGCTAAACAGCGCTTGCAAAACAGCCACGACCGTCACGGTTTCCTTACATCCCCCTTCTTCCCTTCCTTGCAAGCAAGGCAAACCCTTCCGCCCTCCTTCGTAGCATCGGTCCCCCGCCGTTGCTCTCCTGCCGCGGAACGCCCCGCTGGGCGGGGGGCGTCACCCTGGGACAACCTGAGATGCGATTCCTTATAAAAACACATTAACCTTTGGGAATCCCGGCGGCACGGCCGGCGCGGGGTGCCGGGGGTCCGCCTGCGCAGGAGGGGGGCGCGGGGGGCGCGGGGTGCCGGGGGT
>VZTV01003275.1:28997-41942 GCA_013400875.1 Anhinga rufa
GGGGGCTGCCCGGGTGCGGGAGCGGCCCCCGCTGCGAGGCGGCGGCGGCGGATCTGAGCAGGGCGTGCTGCCCGCCGCGCGGCTTCCCGCGGGCGCGTAATGAAAGCGGTGACTTACAGACTCGCGTGTTTTCTCTTCTGTGACTCCCATCAACCAGCTGAAGCTTCTTGAAGCGGTTCAGCGCCTCGGAGTGCAAGAGCCGCTCTTCGAGGGGGTAAAAATAACAAATAAGGGGGTGTGTGGCTCGACCTCCGTCGCCAGTGATGTCGGATGCAAGTGAAGTGTGCAGCTCAGGGAGAAATTGTGTTGTTTGGGTTGCAAGGGTGGGAGAAGTAGGAGTAGGACTCGGTGCTTGTATTTTCATGCTTGTATTTTTTTTTTTTCCTTTCCTCACCGCCCTTAAGAGATGCGACCGTTGTGTGTTTTGAGATGTTGGAGGAAACCATATGCATGATAATGGCGTTGCCCCCTTCCTTTCCCCCCCCAACACACCCTGGATCCCCAATGTCATTTTAAATCAAGGGTACCCTATTCCTGAAAAATCAGGCCCTGTATCACTCTGGTTTTATTTTTTCTAAAGAATTGGAACAGGGAGTGTCAACGGGGCAGGCTGGTGGAAGAAGAGGCAAGCTGTTTGAATTTCCACCGTATTCTTGGAAACACTGTAATTTCTGCCCTGGAACATATTATTCTCTGTTCTACAACAAGCCTGAACAATGATTTATAAATAGATACATTTGTTTATATTGTTCCCGTGTAGCCAAACAACCGTATACATTGTGAAATGGATTGCTTCATTTCGCATTAGCTTATCAGCGCGGCCCCAGGAGTGGCTACAGCCGAAGTTACGATGTTCTTGGGCAGAGTGCTACTGCAGAGATTACATCAGTAGTTCAAACTCCTGGTTGCTGGCCTTCCTGTTTGCCTGTGTGCGCTTCTCTTATAGACCTGAGATGTAGTGAAGGGGTGGGGTGGCGGGGAGGAGGGTGTGCGGGGATGTGGCTGCTGAGGGGCAGGTTTGTACCTTTAGAGAAACTGTTCTGTCTGTACTTAGACGGGACTTTACAGCGTGGGAGAAGTTGAGTGGCTGTCTCCTGGTAATGTTAGGGCATCAGTCAAAGTGACCTGACTTGAAGTTTGTTAAATACCCAACAGAAGCAAGATCAAGTGAAAAAAGACTGGAAGGAAAAAAAAAAACCTTTGCTTTTGCTTAGGTAGTACTTGAAAAATACAGGATTTCTTTTATAATGAAGTTTTATTCCTTTACCCTTCCTTTCCCTGGCCATCATGTGTCATTGTCCTCTTGTGCAATCTGTATATTGTTCATGAAGGGAAGAAACCATCTGTGATTGAAATATGAGTACGATGTCAGATGTTTCAATCTAACTGCTTTGAATTAGACATCCTTTAGGTAAAACAAAAGGTTGATTTCTGCCCCCCTCCCACCCCAGCCTTCTAAATCACCCTCATTCATATTCTGGGACCTGTTAGATCAAATCATGTGTTTATCATCTTCAAACAGTTAGTGTAGATTTTTGCCCTTGAAGCACAGTCTATTATTATGAGTTATCTTCACTTACAGTCTGGATTTTTCATATTTCAAGGCAAAAATTTGGGGTGGAAAAGACTATATATTTACTTAACTGCTTTTGTTTCTAACATTTTTTCCAGTACTACATTCCAAGTCTTTGTCACATTTTCTGTGGCTTTTTTTTTTAAATAACTTCTGACAACTTTCCTTTCAGTTGAGCCAAAGGACAAGGCTGCTGTCTTAACCATGAGTTTTGGCTGCAGTGCCATACCAGGGGTATGAATGGCTTCAGTGTATCTGCTGTATTTACAAGAATGCTCTCATAGGCTGGCAGAAAACTCTTGTTTGCACTCCCAGTGCCGATTCAGGGAAAAAGAACAACTCTGATCAACCGCAGCCTGAGCTGTGCACGTAGACCCTTTCTTTCCTAGAGACCTGATGTAGTAGGGGAATCGGAACCTGTTATATTTCTCACCATGTTTCCTGTGGAGTAGTATTAATGGTTAATAGTCTATGGTTTGTTTAGGAGATTTGCTTTTAACTGCATTCCTTTTTGTATCTTGAGTTACAAAAAGGAAATGGAAAACAATTACAAACCAACCCACCACTCAGTTTGAATGGTTTAGCAATTCTGCTGTGTCTAACTTAGGCTGTGGTCAGCTGTTCTTTTTATAAGACAGGATCCTTTTCTACTCTGCTTTGCAGAAAGGAGCTCATGATGTTCATCTTTCCATGACCTTTTGAAGGAGATCAGACAAAAAGATCATAATGATAATTTCTATTTTTCACTTCTGATGGCTGGGAGGATGTGTTGAAAATACACTTGCTCCTCTGGCTGCATAGTGCAAAGTAATGGGAATGATTTTTCTATTTCATAATCAGATCAGAAATGCTCACAGTTTTCCTGCATATGCAGTCAGTGAATACTGGAGCTGGCAGTGCTACTACCAAATGGGTTTTCAAATAGCTTGATTGTTTGCTGATGGTGCCATTTATGGTGGTGACACCATAAGTGTCCTTTCTCAAAGGCTGAAGAAAATGAGGAACAGAGAAAGTGAACCCATGTGTCTGGTAGTTTTATTTACTGTGAGGAAAAAAAAATTTCATCAGATGGTTCTAGTCTTGGCAAGACAATGATATTTCCTTTTTATAGCATCGTTTCCATCCTTTCATTCAAAGAATAGCAAGTGAGTGGTAGCTTGTTGTTGCGGTTTAACCCAGCAGGCAGCTAAACACCACACAGCCGTTTGCTCACTTCCTCCTGGTGGGATGGGGGAGAGAACTGGAAAAAAGGGTAAAACTCGTGGGTTGAGATAAAGATAATTTAATAGGACAGAAAAGGAAGGGCAAATAATGATAAAAATACACAAAACAAGTGATGCACAATGCAATTGCTCACCACCCGCTGATTGATGCCCAGCCAGTTCCTGAGCAGTAGCCATGCATCCCCCAGCCAACTCCTCCCAGTTTTTTGTTCAGCTTGTTGCCCTATGGTATAGAATATCCTTTTGGCCTGTTTGGGTCAGCTGTCCTGGTTGTTTCCTCTCCCAGCTTCTTGTGCACCTCCAGCCTCCTCACTGGCAGGGCAGTACAAGAAGCTGAAGAGTCCTTGACTTAGTGTAAGCACTGCTCAGCAACAACCAAACCATCAGTGTGTTATCAACGTTATTCTCATCCTAAATCCAAAACACAGCACTATACCAGCTACTAGGAAGAAAATTAACTCTACCTCAGCTGAAACCAGGACACTTCTTGGATTAAAATACTTTCCTGTTATCTTCCAGGTATCACTATGACAGTTCAGTGCAACTACATCTTGTTTGTATTGAATGGAAATGATTTATGATTGAAGAAATGGACTAAAGCTTACTTAATATAACCTTTTTCTACCATACGATATCCAAAGGATCATCTGAAATACTTGGGAGTGAAAGAGGGTCTTGCAGATTGTCTGGGAAATAACAGATTCTGACTTAGCAGGTTCAGGCACTTTTTTTTTTCACTATGTACAAGTGCTCAACTTTATTTGCATTGATCACAGCTTTACTTGTGAGCAACTAAGTTTCAAATATTTGTGTCTTTATAGTTACTCAGTTTTCACTTAGAAATTCTACTGACTGTTCTGTTTCTGGAGTATTGGGGTTACTTCCTGTTATCTTAAAACTCCACGACGAACTACAATCTGGGAAAGCTATCACTGTGGCTCTTAGAGAAAGTTTCAGCAGACCTGCCTTTATCCCAGCTCCAGCCTCTAGTAAATAGGTCATCTGCGGCATAAGAATTGGATAATACCTGACAACTGTTGTGCACATCCAGCACTTGTGGAGGACTCTTTATATTTAGCTAGTGAGGAATATGAAGATGAATTTAAGAAAATATATTAAGGCAACAAACTGTTGTTGGCCCACCATAATCTATTACGTGATCAGCTTCTTCCTATGCTTATTATTTCTGCTATTGCTGTTTACCAGAGAGTATGCTTCATGTTTTATTGCTGGCGAGGATACATAGAGAGGTAACAATGTGCTGATTTCTTCATCTCACAGCTATTAATCTCCTTATAGATATATATGTGTGTATATATAAAATGTTATCTATACTATAACATTATAGAATATAAAATACTATATATATCTAAAATTTTTTTACCCTTGAATTTCTCTGAACAATGTCTGGTAGGGGGCGGATCTGGTAGAATTGTCGAAAGTGATTGCATATTGTCCCACCCACACTGGCTTTCCTGAAGCACTCATTATTATGACTTCTGGTGTCTTTCTTTTTCTCCGCACATTGCCCTTGAGGTACATCCTCTCCAGATTTGGATAATGATAATGAAGCTTTCACTTTGTTGAACAGTGCAGGCTCAGAAAAGCCTTCTCCTGTTGCAGGTAGTTGGTATGCACAAACTGTGGCAGAACCACGCAGCCTGTTCCTGGTGGCGTACCAGAAGTGGCAAGGAAGCCAGGTTATTGAATCACAGAATGGTTTGGGTTGGAAGGGGCCTTCAAAGATCACCTAGTCCAACCCCCCTGCCATGGGCAGGCACATCTTTCACTAGATCAGGTTGTTCAAAACCCCATCCAACCTGACCTTGAACACTTCCAGTGATGAGGAACCTGGGGCTATTTCTCTTTTTCTGGTATTTAAAAGGATCTTTCTGGCAGATCAGTCTTTCTGTTATTGCCATAGATGAGCCTGCTAGATGACTGCTGAAGCTACACCTGCAGTATGATCCCCAGGGTAACTCAGGGTGGTGGATCTGCTGTTGCCCTGAGCCTGCAGTCTGGCCAGCTGTGCTTGCTTGAAGGACTTTTGGGAAATGCCTAGCTGTTGCCAGATACTCAGGGGTGTTACATGACATCAGGCTCTCCCAGGAGGAATTGGCACCCCGTTTGCAGGCAGGGCTGCCTGCCCACAGTGACCAGGTGGGGTAGCTGTGGTGGTGTGGGTGTTCAGAGCCCATTTCTTGCCCAAATGTGTCCTCCCTGGGGCAACAGGAGGGGTCATGCCATATTGCTTAAGGCAATTGTATTTTTCTGGGCCTGATGCTTTAGTCAATGTTTATGTCCTCTTAGGAGGAAGTTGAATGTTATTTAACTCTGGTTTTCCTTCTATTGCTACTTAAGGAAACAGTTTTCTCTTCATCTCTCTGTACCTGTATTAAAGGATATATCCATCCAGATGGAATGAGAGTGATGCTCTGTGACTTGTGTGGTCAGGCTTACGTCTCCAGTGCAATCTTGTAACAGTGACTACAAATTCAAGACCAAGCTATTTGCAGTCACTGTATATATATTTTTAGCCTGGTTTTCTGAGAAAACAGATTATGTGCAACTCTCTCTGTGAACCTCTGTCTTCGCTCTTGCTCGTAACTTCTAAACCTTTTGACCAATTCCAGTAGCATTTATGAGAGGGGTAGAAGCTTATCTCCAATAAACCTATGTTTTCTGGCCGTAGGCAGCCTAGGCAGATGGAAGTATGCCTGCTGAAGGAGAGATCGCAGTCTGAACTCTTCCTACAACTTTGACACATGTTCCTAGGAAATTGGATTTTACTGGCTAAGTTGCTTACGAATCAACTTATATGTTCGTACTTTTGACCCTATCTCAAATTAGACTGTCACTTCCTATTTCGGTATTTTTGTAACAAATTTGAATACGGAGGAAGAGCAAGTGCTTGGTCTTTAGCCCCAGTAGCTTTGTAATACTGCAGAAAGTGTGTGATGAGAAAGAAAAGGCTTTTTTAAAACATTATATTATAATACTGTTCATCATATATTATAATAATGTGCTGCTTATGTTAATTCTTTTTTGTTAAAATAATTATTTTAACTCTTCTTTCTTTTCTTAATTTCGTTTTGTAATAGCAATTCTTTAGAGACCCAGAAACTTAGGATTCTTGTGGTCATCTTGTATATAGTTCCCTGAATGTAGCATGTTACTTGATAGGACACAAACTGAAGCAGTTCAGTCTTATTCTGTATTTATCCTCTGTATTTGTTTTGCATAAACATACCCTGTGTAACCCTTTCAATTAGCTGATCACTTTTGCACAGTGATATCTGTTGAATACATCTTATGATCTTCCTTTTAGTGAAGTCAGCATGAAGAAACAATGTCGTACCATCATCTTCCTTTATGTATAATGTATTTCTTACCATGCATTTGGAGCCTAGAGGAGAAAACACCTATACCTACTTTCTTTAGATTAATTATACATTACTTTTACCTTTGTATACTGTTCTTTCTTACCTTTGTGGAAAAACTGCTGACCAAATGTACATGTTGAGGATATGTGCAAGACGTGTTAGATTTGTGGAGAGGCAGTCCGCATTTAAATTTTTTAAAAAAAAAACCAACATAACTTTAAAGCTTTCCAGGTTTTTTCCTGATGCAATTTCTACTTCTGATATTTGTTGACATCTTAGATTTTTGAAAGGCTTGCAGGTGATTTTTTTTCTCTCTGCTTTAAATTACTAGGTCATGCTTGCATCAATCATTGTTTCCTGGTTGTGTATGTGTAGCTTTCTAGCAAAGATGTAGTCACGACATCCACTAGGTTTCACTAGCTGCAGCTGGAAAGCTGGGAGAGGTAGGATAACTATGGTCACTGCCGCAGAATGCTTGTGCAAGCTCAGACTGGTGCTTACTGCATCCTGAGGTCTAGTCTCAGGTGATCCTCAGGACCAGCTTTACCAGCTGTGCCAGCAGGAGCACTGCAAGTGTGCTGCAGGGGCTGCCTGGGAGGATGCAGGAGGGCTTCTGAAGGCTCAGGGTGTCACTGGCAACTTTGCCACATGTGCATGGGGCAAACAGGTCAGGAGCCTGCTGGGCTCTGGCTTGCTCTGAAGACCAAGCTGGGGTCATAGCCTTTGTGCCTTGGTAAACTGCAGGTAAAAGAGACCAGGCAACTCTTCCTATTAATTGCTGAAAGGTGAAATCTGTGAAGACTGCTAAGCACAACATAGTGGTGAACTTTGTAGTTGCTGCATGAGTTGATACCAACCACTTCCTAAGGGTGCGGTGTGTATTATCTCATCTGCAGCTCTGATGGTAAACAGTTAAAAGCCTGTATGTTCATGGCTTTTCATCTGTTTGTAGTCACCTGCAGGGTGTAAGTTTCTTGGGAGGCTCCAGGCTAGTTTGTTTTTCTTTATCTTGTGATGTGACAGTCCCTGGCCTTGGGAAATGTTATGCTAGGGGCATTTGTGCTGTGCAAGGCTTGCACTAAACAGTACTGCTGACCCTGGCACCTGTCTGTGCTGTGGTTGGCTCCAGTATGTCTGTTTGGTTGTGTCCTGTACTTTAGATCCGTGTGGCTCCGAGGGAGCCGCTCTCCACAGTGCGAGTTCATCCTTCTCTCTGCTGCAGTTTCTCACCTCCACTGCTTGCCTAAGCAAATGCTGCCAGAGCTTGGCTTGCAGTGAATTGCTGCCATCGCTGGGCATCAGCTGTGGTGGTGTTCAGAATATGTAACCTCCCATATTTATCTTTCTTCCATGATGTGATGTCCTGCTGGAGCAGCAGCATTGGCCGCATACTTTGCATGGATTTGTGTCTGAAAATCCATTCTCAAATATTTTACCAGTGACTGCTATAAAGAGTGAAACATATAGTTCTCGCTTGTTTTACTGTCCCCTTTGCAACTGTGAAGAGGCATTAGTAGGGTGATAACCCACTTCTTTTATCTTTTATTCCAGGTTGATATTGCTTCTGAAAAATCTCACTTCAGAGGGAGCAGCAATGTAGTTCTAGCTTCAGTTCATGCTGGATATTTAGCTTAAAATCAAGTTATGACAAATCCTTAGACGACTCATAAATCCAAAGAGTGTGAGTCTTTTTTAGCAAACTGTCAGTTAGCGTTAAATATTTTCACCAGTCACTTCACATTTCCATTAGCTCCTTAAACAGCTGAAGTTCACAGATTTGAATGAAATATAATGTTTATGGCTGTGTTCACTGCCTTTCAATTTAGACTACTGCTATGAAGCTTCATTATAGTTACAGGTAAACGTGTTTTCAGGGGCTGCTCTTTCTTGGGAAGATACCATTATGTTTTCTCTTGTCTGAAAGGTCTGCATGGATTTTTGGGGGTTTCTTTGGTTTGGTTTTGTTTTCCTCACTCCCATGATTCTACTGTACCTGTCTCCACACCAATACAGGCCTGTCTTTGTTACTTTCATTAATGGGAATCATTGCTTTTGGATGGGACGATTCAACATAGCTGCCAATATAAGGAAGAGTCAAATCATCGTGTCCCCTCATTGTGCTAATAGTAATGTACCATTTTTCTGGCAGGCAACGCTGCTGCTACTGGCAGCTTCAGGAGGGATCACTGGAAGGGCAGCAGGGTCATTCAGGTTTCTACTTTTTCCTCTCACCTTGGCTTCTTTTCTCATACAGCTTCATTTCTCACCCTTTGAGACTGAACCATTCTTTTCATTGAAATAACTGCATATTTCTCACTGTGGTATCAACTAATTCTGATCTTGAACTGTGGAAGAAGGGCAAAGATGGTGTTGCTTTTTTGGAAGAAGGAAACAAAGGGTGTGGGGGGAATACCCAACAAAACAGTTTTTGTGCTACCCTGGACAGAGTGTTATTAAAATTACAACTTGGAGAGTGCCAGTGTAAAACAATATGTGGATGTGCACATCAGGATTTCCTATCAAAGTCACCTCAACTAACATGAAAATCCATTTGTCTTCTCAATAATACGGGAGTATTAAGGGGTATATATGGGAGTATTACGTTTCCCTTAACATGAGTGACATGGGAATTGTCCAGCCCTACTGGTTATGGGGGTTTTGAAAAATTCACAGTATCTGGAATTTGATATGAAAGAGAACAAATTCCTGTTCTCAAAAAAAAAAATCATCTTTGTAGTCAAAGAAACTTAAGGGAAATCTGTCAGTTTACGGCAGTCTATTTCTAGTTTAAAGATTTCTGATAAATGTTTTATAGACTTTCATTTTTGTTCCTTTAATGTTTGCCAGTTATGCTAAAAAGTTGTTAATGGGGGCAGGGGGCAGAGGGTCTGAAGCAAACCAAGCAAATAACCTTTAAGTAAAGTACAACTTAATTGCCTTATAAACAGCAGCCCTGTCTTTTCCCTGTGTAACTGCCTGCATTACTGCAAGACCTGTCTAAAACTGTTCCTGAATCAAAATGGTCCATTCCTTCAGGAGCAGGCTGCTCACCTGCCCTTTGGGAAGGGAAGGGGAAAACCAGTACATGCAGAGTAAGGCTGTGGGGTCAGTGTTTATCTGATGGAAGAGAGCAGCTTAAAGGACATACAGAGAACTACCTGAAGCTAAGAAGTGAACTGCCCACTCTTAAACAGGTATTTGGGGCAGTGATTGGGAAGACGTAGGTATCTGTGCACTTGAAAGTTGCTGGAAGGCTGCTTGAGGTTAGTATCTGAGCAAGTAGGTCTTCCAAGGAATGTGTGGGAAACGCTCTTTATAGAAGCTGTAGACCTGAGCTTAGGTGTTTCGTGTTAGCCGAAGTCTTGGTCTGCTGTCCAAATGTTCCAGTGCTTGAGTCGGAGAAAATGAGAGGTTCCTCAACAAGATCCCTCCCAGGCATTTATCAGTTTTGATTATTTCCATTCAGTGAAGATATGCAGAACTCTAGTACTTGAAAATGGTAAGTGCTGTAACTTGACAGTAAGAAATAATTTAAAAGACCTAGGTTCCTATCTGGTATGGACCGCTTACCTTAAACACATCAGATATAGGCACACCACATTTTGATGCATTTATAAAAGCTAAAGAGAACTTTAATGATAAATATATCTTCTGTGATTGCAACATTATATGCTTAGGGAGTCTTAAGTGCCTAATTGACTTTCTCTTTAATTGGGGTGACTCCTGCCATTTAAAACTAATATATACCTACAGCGATGTGAAGTCTGCAGGGATCAGAAGAGATTCCCTGATTTGCCTGAGAACTTTTTTCTAAATATACCATTCTCATATTTCTCTAAAACAACAGTTACTCTTAAAAATAATAATAATAATAAAAAGCCTCCTCCAGTTTCTTTTTTTTCTTCCTACTCAGCAGCCATTCAGTACATGGAAACAAGGAAATGAGGATATTTTGAAATAGGGATACTTTGCCTAAATTATTTCCAAAAATACTTGCTGGTTTTGAATGTTGACATTTCCTATGGATGTTAACACTTAAGTAATATAATGGAACTGTCAAAGAAAACAAGATAAGTTCCTCAGAAAAGAATAATGTAAATATAGTGGTTTTCCTCCCAATGCTGTATGCTTAGGCAGATGTCATCTATTCTGGGGAGGTACCACATATGCAAAGCATGCAAATGAAAAGAGAGTGGCTTCAGGGCAATCTGTCTCAAAAGAACAAGAGCATTGGGTATCTGAAAAGTGTATGAACTCTTAATGCCTAAAGACTTGGTGAGTCTGTAAATGAATGAGCAGTACTGCACGACGGGGAAGATGCGAGTTATTTCAGAACCTTCCTGGAGGACTGTCTAGTGTTCGCCATGGAGGCAGCCAGGCTGAATTGGGGGCCTTTGACTATGGGGTTATGAATTACAGCATTGCATGCCATGCTATAAACGAGTAACACTGTACACAGAGAAGGGGCTGTGTACCCTGTATACAGAGCTGTATTTTCCTTCCTGACAGTTCTTGTTCGGATCAGTTCCATCGTCTTTTACGCTCTTTCCCTGTGTTCCCCTGTGTATGTAGGGGCGTATTGCTTGCTTGGCTTGGTTTTGAGGCTACATGGGAAGCTTGAGGCAGAAAACAGAAGATAAATCACATATCCAACTCCCTTTTCCATCAAAGGACCATAGTCCTCTCTGAACTGATAAAGTGTCTTTGGTAAATGCGCTGATGTACACAAGATACAGGGGAAGAGCACTGGCAGTCACTGTACAGCTCTAATCCAACAGGTGTAGGGAGAGTACCCCGACAAGGTTCTGGGGATATAGGGAGTGTATGCCTATAGTAATAGTTATAGTGATAACGCTGTTCTATCAATTTCTTTTTGCCTCCTTTTTTGCCTCTCTTTTGGCTGTGTAGCTCACTGCTAGTCAGCAGTGATCAAACCATTGCCAAGTCTGCCCATCTTGCTGTAGACTCTACAAAATGCAGTTGTACCTCTGTTAACCTCTGCACCTCTGTTGCATGTTGTGTGGACAATTTGTAGTCTGGAAGGAGTTGTGTCATGTACTTCTCTTCACCCAGTCAATCTCTTGTGTGCTTAAGTTTCAAGGGGGAATGTAGGTACTTCAGGACTGTAGGAATGTGAATCTAAAGCATTTAAAATGTAAATTTCCATCAGAAAAAAAAAAAACAAACCAAAAAACCCAACAACAACAAAAAAACCACCCCAAAAAATAACCTCTCCCTTTTTTTTTCCAGTAAAATTATTTGTGTTTTAAAGTACCTGAGATGAGCAGCAACTTCTCTGGTGCCTTTGTGACTGTCAAAATGAGGTCAGGTTAAATCCGTGTGGAATTCTAGGTCAGGCTGAACCTGCTCTTAGACTCCTGTTTAATTTCCTCTTTAAGTGAACAATAGCTTAAAAAATATTTAAAAATAGAGGAACTAAAAATTGATTTACTTTCTCATGCATGTCTGAAGGATGGATAAAATTTCCCAAAATTCAGCCTTTTTTACACCATTTGGCTTCTCCTTCCAGACCAATTATTTTAATTGATCAGAGGCAAATTTTAATTTCAATTTTAAAAATTATTTTTAAAATTTGTCAGACAAATTTAATAATTCACCACAGACAAATTTATTATTTCTCTTTAAACTAGACTAGCAAGCCATGTGGAAAAAGTGTTTTTCCTACACAGTATTAAGACTGTTCAAAGTGGTATGATATGCCTACATCTCTTTTTATAGGAATCCATACAATATTTCATCAACTTTACTGCATTTGAAGATCATCTGGAAGGATTACAAAATCTTCTCCAGTAAGATAAATATGAAATGCTGATTTCATTATGTTAACAGTAGGTTTTGATTGTTTGTTCCTCAGTGGAGAGAAAAATAAATACAGGGAAGATATTTTCCATTTCAACTTTTTAATGAGCAGGTGGGGGGGAGTTGTCTTCTTGTGAAGGCTTAATTGTGTGTGCTTTTCTATTGCACACGTTATAGTAAACCTGGTAGTTAAATCCAAGTTAAGACCACCTCTTTGTACAAATCTAAAATGACAAGGCTTCTTTTGCAACTGCATCCAGGAGTTAGTAGAGTAGTAATAGCTGTCAGGTTCAAAGAAAAGCTAGTAATTAAATCTTCTGGCCTATCATGTTAGAAATGTAATATATTTCCCTGTTTTCAGCACACAGTATCTCATGTATCAGTATGAATGGATCTATTAAAACACCTTTTATCACTATTATTTGAGATTTTCTGTCTTCATGAAATCATGTAGCTGCTTTCTGCAAAAAGCCTTTAAAAAGCTTCCCACATCTGATCTGGTAAAAAGCATCTTATTGTGATGAACCAGCCAGACGAAAAACTGTTCAGCTGTGGTAACCTGAATAATGCTTGCCAAGAGAAAATTATGTGGGATATGTAAACCAAGTGAAAGAAGGGAAGGATTCTGGTGGGTGGGTAGCTTCAGATTCTGCTCCAGGGAGTCCATGGGAATTTTACCTCCTGGCTTTAATGACAGCAGAATTAAGCTGACACCAACAGCAAGGAGCTTTGTCCAAAGCTTGTATGTGCTTTTCTCTTCACTAAATTGTACATTTAAGTTCTGCTTAAGTGTTTCAAGATGTAACTCTGTGTAACCTCTCTAGCACAGGGATCACAGGACTTTGGTTTGGTTGCAGCATGTAAATACCTTGCACAGCAGAACCTCCTTTTGACGAGTACGCTGTATCCGCAGTTCCTGTGGGAGCTGTTGCTGCCAAGGGATCTC